>CM075775.1:54997151-55029651 GCA_037974665.1 Ehretia macrophylla
TTAGACCATTGTGAGATAGGTTAATTTTACCCTACTGATGACAGTGTCGCAATAGTAATTCAACCTAGTATGAGAGAAACCGTTGATTCGCACAATTGGTCATCGTGCTTGGATGAAAAGCTAGTGGCGCGAAGCTACCGTGCGCAGGATTATGACTGAACGCCTCTAAGTCAGAATCCAGGCTAGAAGCGACGCGCTCGCCTGCCGCCCTTTCACCGACCCACAGTAGGGGCCTCTAGTCCCCAAGGCCATGTGTCCTTGGCCAAGCCGTCGTGACAGAAGCGTCGCGCTGGCCGCCTTGAAGTACAATTCCCATCGAGCGGCAGGCAGAATCCTTTGCAGATGACTTAAATACGTGACAGGGTATTGTAAGTGGTAGAGTGGACTTACTGCCACGATCTACTGAGATTCAGCCCTTTGTTGCTCCGATTCGTCCCTCCCCCCTCCTCTCTTATCTCCGCCCCATCCGCAATCCAATCCCGTCCCATCCCATCAACCAATACTATTTCACCCAAACGGACCAAGAGGTTCGACGCCCTATGCCGCTCCCCAAGTGTGTCTCCAAGTGCCTAAGTAAGTCATAAGTTGTAACCCAAGTGTCGACGCGCAAATGCCCAAGTGTTGTCAAGTGCTCTACACCCAAGTCCAAATAACATTAGCCCAAGTTAGTTCTCCAAGTACTCGCTATTTGCATAAGTACCGCCGTAAGTGTCGTAGGGTTTCAAGGCAACGATGATGCTCGATGATGCCCAAGTGCTAGGTGTTATGGCCAAGGATGCCCAAGTGCTATGTGCTATTCCCAAGGATGCCCAAGTGCTAACCCAAGTCCTATGCCCGATGATGCCCAAGTGTCGACATAATAAGTTTTAAGTGTCGACGCGCGAATGCCCAAAGTGCTATACGCAAGTGCTATGTTCTATGCCCAATGATGCCCAAATGCTAACGGACCCACTGCCGGCTGACCCCACGCATCGCCCCGAGTGCCCAAGTGTTAGACAGCCTATGCTTGGTTCGTAAGATATGGCAAAAAATTTGAATCCGACCTTGTGTGCTGTTGGCCCGCCGAGGTGCCTTACATTCTTCCCTTAGCATTAACGGTGACTGAGGTTATGTTGCCCCTATCTTCGGCACGGCTGGGCACGTTGGTGAACGGTTGCGGCACAACTGCCCACGGTGTTACACGACGGCGCACGATTGGGCCTCGGATGGGGCATGTATTTGGGGCCCCGGATGAGCCATAGCTTGGCACGCAGTTGGGGCACGGTTTGGCAAGCAGTTGAGGCGTAGTGGGTTCGCACATGGGGCTCGATAGGGCAAATAGTTGGGGCAAGCAGCATGGAGCGCCCGTGCTGCACGATGGTGCATGCATGTTGCCTGCATGCCGTATGAAGGTGCGCGCATGGGGCGTCTATGCCGCATGATGGTATGCCCATCGGGCGCGCATACCGCACGATGGTGTACGCAAGTGGCCTGCATGCCGCACGAAGGTGCGCGCATGGGGCGCCCATGCCGTACGATGGTGTGCGCATGTCGCACGAAGGTGCGCGCATGGTGGGTGTGAGGCTCGACCTCGATTTACGTGCGATACCTCGTTTCGTGTGCCCTAACCTAGATTTGCATGCCTTGACCTAGGTTTAAGAATTGTGTTTCCTTTTGTGTGCCTTGCATTGAATTACGTGCATTCATTTAGGGTAGCGTGCATTTACTTGAAAAATGTGCATTCGTCTCGTAGTTCATGCCTTATCTCGTAGTGCGTGCCCTAAACTTAGGAAAGTGTGCCCACACGCTAATCAAGAAAGCATCTTACACGAAGTACTAGGTCATTAATTAATCCTACAAACTCTACTAACTAATATTAAATTGCTAATTCAACCCACTAGAAGACAAAATCTCACAAAAAGCTAGACATTCTTTATTCTTTATTCTTTATTCTTTGCATATCCCAAACACACAATTAAATAATGCTTAAAAGATGACAAAAATTCAGAATTTTACAATGCCTTGGCCGACCACCTCTTGCATTTGTGCATGCATTGCAATTTCAAAATTTGTACCTAAACATTCTATGACACAAAGCAATAAAAAAATGGCTCAAAAACCCTCCCCAATGCTCCAATCTCGACACACATTCCCTTGCCCATGCTAGGACAATTCAAACATGCCTCTTGAAGACACAAAATCAGATTTTACCAGGCCCTAGGCCGACAAGCATCAATACCCATCAAGGTTTCATTTTTCTTTCATTCTTTTTCTCTTTCTCTCATTTCTTCTCTCTCTCTCTCAGCCCTAGCTGAATTTATAGACTCCATAGCTAAGTTCTTCATCCTAAGGCTCTTCAAGACCTCCAAGCTACTTAGGAGCTCGACCAAGCAAAGCTAGGAGCAAGAAACTCACATGCAAGCTCATAGCACATTCATTTCGACTTAGGTGAGTTTGTTAGCTTCCATTTCTTTTCTTCTTGTTCTAATCTCATGCACCTACTAAGAACATGGTAACTTAGCTAGGAAATTAGAGAAATCCCAAGCTGTCTCTCGGCTAAGCAAGGAGAAGAGTTGTCATTGTGCTTCATGAAGAGTTTGTGCATCTTCTTTGTTGTCTTGCTAAGGTGAGGGCTAAAACTTCTTGAAACGCTTTTAAAAAACCACATGCATGCCTTTGAATGTCTATTTTTACCTCTGTACTTGTGATATATGTGTGTTCAAGAGCTTTTGTAAAAATGCATGGCAAGATATTTGGCTAGAATGTGATGATAGATGAATTCGCGTATGGGGCAGTCTTCTGTCTTGTTGGTGCAGGGTGATTTTGACCAGGTAAATGAGGTTGAAAATGCGTGAACATTGGTAGGTGACTAGTTTTACCAGTTCTGACAATTTTTTGCAGAAATGGGACAAAGCTAACTTTGACTCTAAGGTCCTCAAAATGGCAAAATATCAAAATGTGTCCAAATCTGGAAAAACTGGGAAAATGAAGCAGATTTTGGCAGGTTCATTGTTCTTGTAGAACGAACCGGTTTTGACTTAGTAAATGATATCAAAAATGCATGAAATTTAGTGTACTGCTAGATTTTTCAGTTCTGGACATTTTTGTCAGAAATGTACTAAGGCTAAATCGGACCCTAAGGCCATCAAAAATGACAAGTATTGAAATGTGTGCAAATCTGGACAGTTTTGCGTAGTCTCCCTATTTTGTCTATAACTCTTGAACCCAAACTCCAAATGATGCGAAGTTTGTTTCTGGATTTAGAACACTCCTTAAGATTTAATTTGACATTTTTTTTACTGGAATTGGAGTTTGTTTGCTTATCTCAATGACTGTGAGAAAACAGACCATTGCAGTGAGGTTTTCATCTAGTGATTTGCCTTGAAAATTATTGTAGCTTCTCTTGTTGTATTAAATGCTTGGGATTGTGGAATTGGGATGTTGTGTAGACTATTTTGAATGCTTGAGGATGTTTGAATTAATCAATGCATGGCTTGAGTTTAATCACGTGACAATTTAGGGCTTAATCGCATGGGTAAGCATGAATTAGAACCCCAATGACTAGGAAAACTCGTTAAGTGTTAATCCTATGATATCGTGTTTAATTATGTAATTAGTAGGCTGCCCATAGTTTCCCTCATATCCCTAAACATGATTTAGATGATTACATGTTGACAAGTAGGCCTTTCTTGCACCCGGTCCCACGTAGATGTCGTTGCATGTTGTATAACTTTTATTACTTGATTACGTGAACTCCGAAATGAGTTATATGACTTGATTTACATGCGTTACATGGCTGCCCGTTTAATATTCATATAACTCCATGTGTTTATAAGTGAAATTACCTGTCATATCGTGCCTTGCGTGTTTACTTGTCAATGTGCAATCTTATGACTGCTCGGAGGCAACCTACTTTGTTGTCCTCCAAATGTGATATATTAAATGTCATAAATGTGCATTGCTTGGGGGCTAGACTTCCTTGGAGAGTTGGGTCGTAGGATTTCGGGGTACATCCGGAGTACACCCATTTGGCGTGATAAGGGGATGATTTGAAGTCGGCCGCAACAACTAATACTTGAAATGAACTGACAGCAAAAGCTCAACGTATCCTTTTCACTATGTGTATAAGTACTCTCGCTTGGTTCCTAGAGGACCTCGGGGAGGAAAGACGGGTAATTGAGTTCTTTTACTGTTACATTACATTATGTACTTACTTGTGATATAATATCATGCTTGAAAAAGGGTTTTCATAAGTTGAACCCAAAAATGAGTTTCAAAACTTATTTCCCGTCCGCCCTCGCTGAGTTCATAATGACTCACCCTCTTTTATCATCTTAGGTGAAGAAGACCAGGAACAGGTACCCGAGGTCAATGTGCCTAATGATGATTCCTTGGAATGATTGCTTGCCCTACGTGTCTTACTTGACTATGGCCATTTTGTGAACAATATGTTGCTTGGAGACTATTTCATTTCTTATGTTGCTTGTTATTGTATTGTAAATGACCCCCGTTGTAATTTGGGGTCTAATTTTGGCTTGTACTGATCATAACTGGATAGTCACCACTATGGTCATTTTTGCTATCGCTATTGACTAGTATCTATCATAGGATTGTGAAGTATCAGGTAAGGATTAAGTAAAATAAATCTATCCAATCTTAAGCAGGTACTCATCGTTAAGCTAAGATCAACATGTACTTTTGTAACAAGGATTAACAAACAAACGAGACATAGTACCATGCTAGGTTGTCAATCAAACGAGACTTTGAGATAACTAATAGGCGTTTCGATTGGTGATAAACAGTAATCTTAGCTAGAAATGAAATTGAGATTGGAAATTTTGAAGCGTTTAGAGAATTAGGTCAAACTAAAGAGCCCAATTACAGCCGTTATGCTGCCAGATTTCCAGAGAATTTGTGGAGTTTAGGCTAAAACGTTAAGTGTTAAACTCTCATGAACGATTAAGTACGTGATATGATTTGAATGTTTAGATCACTCCCTAGTCTAACCTCCATAGGTCGGGTTGGGGCATGCCACTTTATATTTAATGGTGTCAGAGCTTAGATTGCTTAGGCCGGGTATAACTCTCGGCCCGTGGGTAGAAGCCCTAAGGTTATTAGGATGACTTGTTCATGTGTGATAATGTTAATTGTGCCTTCTATGTTCTATGTGCTTATGTGATTAACATGTCTTAACTGTTTCGAAAGTTGTGTGTTCATGTGAAATTATATGTTGCATATCTTATGCGTTAAATTTTTGTTTGTCGTATTTCAATAAATTATGCATCGTAATTTGTCTCTATAGATGGCTGGCCCTAGTACCTGCACTACTAATAGGAGCGGTGAGCCCCAAGAGACCGGAGATACTTATCAAACTAATCTCGGCATGGCTATGTTTAACATGATGGCGAATGTCATGGATCGCGTATCCCGAGTGATGGAACGTCAAGATGCACGTGAAGCGAACAACAATAACAACAGGAATGACTGTAACCATGGGAGACATAGCAGAATGCGGGAGTTTCTTGACTTTCGCCTGTCCAAATTCCACGGGGAAGCGGATGATGAAAAAGCAGAGGCTTGGCTGTCTGAGATTGAGAGGATTTTCAAGCCACTTGATTATACTTATGAAGAAAATGTGGAGTTCGCTGTGTTTCTGTTGCACGGGGATGTTGAGCATTGGTGGCACACTGTAGAGGCACTTTGGTAAACTGATCATAGACCTCGCTTGTGGGGTAATTTCGTTAAGGCTTTCAAGGAGAAATATGTACCTGTAGTTTCCAAACAGAGGCAGATTGAGGAATTCATGCACTTGAACTAGGGTAACATGACGGTGGCCCAGTAGGAGGCTCGTTTTGACCGACTGTCCCGTTATGCTCAATACATGGTCAGTACCCCTGAGGCGAAGATGTGGAAATTTACGAGTGGGTTGAGGCTAGAAATTCATGACCAGTTGGCTTCGCATGGCTTCGATACCTCTTCTCCCCTCCTTGCTTCTGCTTCCTGAGTTGAGAAGAGAAAACTTGATAGAGCTAGTTCGAGCCAGCCGAAAAAGAAACCCTACAGCCTCCAGGTCAACAGAGAAAATTCCAGAGCCAGAGTTGCAATCAGGGCCAGAGCCAGAACAGACCAGTTAATAATTGTGGCCCAACTAAAGTACCATCAGCCTTTTCCACTCGCGAATCCACAGGTAGTTCACTTGCTTCTCAGTCTATCAACTGTTCTTACTGTGACAAGAAGGGTCACACCGAGGCCCAGTGCTGGAAGAAGTCAGGACGATGTGTGCGGTGTGGCAGTGATCAGCATCAGATCAAGGATTGCCCTAAATGGCAAGCAGGAAAAAATCAGGTTAAACCAGCTGGCAGAGGCAAGACTCAAATTCCTGGAGTTCAGGCTCGAGCTTATGCTATTGAGTGCGAGGAGCTTCCAGAGGAGACCGCTATTGTTGAAGGTATATTCTTGATACTGAATCAACCTGTTAGGGTGCTAATTGATCCAGGTGCTACTCATTCATTTATTATTCCCTTATGTGTGCAACGTGTAAAACTACGAGTTGTATGTTTGTCTTACGAATTAGAAGTTGGTACTCCGATGGGTTCTAAACTTGTTACTAGCTCAGCTTGTAAAGCATGTAAAATCCAAATTAAAGATAGGGAATTCTCAGCCAATCTTATTGTATTACCTTTTCGAGACTATGAGGTCATTTTAGGGATGGACTGGTTGGCAAAGCATCATGCCCAACTAGATTGCCAGACGAAGATTGTAACATTCCGGATACCTGGTCAACCAATACTGGAGGTCATGGGTTCAAGAGACTTCACCGGGAGTTCCATCATTTCATCTACGAAAGCAGTGAAGTCCTTGAGGAAAGGGTGTAGTGGATACTTAGCTTACCTCATCAACAAGCCGTCGGACAAAGCTAAGTTGGAGGAGATGCCAGTGATTAAAGATTATGCGGATGTGTTTCCAGAAGAATTACCCAGTTTACCCCCAAATTGGGAGATCGAGTTCATTATAGAATTACTGCCTGGCACCCAGCCGATATCTAAAGCTCCCTATCGTATGGCACCGGCCGAGCTACAAGAATTGAAGGACCAATTGCAAGGATTATTGAAGAAGGGGTTTGTTCAACCAAGTTCTTCTCCGTGGGGTGCACCAGTCCTATTTGTAAAGAAGAAAGACGGAACGCTGAGGCTATGCATCGATTACCGAGGATTGAACCAAGTGACTGTCAAGAATAAATACCCACTTTCATTGATCGACAAGTTATTTGATCAACTTGAAGGAGCCAAAGTGTATTCGAAGCTCGACTTGAGGCAAGGGTACTATCAATTGCAGATCAAAAAGGAGGATGTGCCTAAAACGGCTTTCAGGACGAGATATGGGCATTATGAATATGTGGTGATGCCATTTGGAGTAACTAATGCCCCTGCAGCTTTTATGGACTTGATGCACAGGGTATTTCAACCCTACTTGGACCAATTTGTGGTGATCTTCATTGATGATATTTTGGTATACTCGAAATCTGAGGCTAAGCATGAACAACATCTGCGGTTGGTACTACAGAAACTTCGAGAGCATCAATTGTGTGCAAAGTTTAGCAAATGTGAATTTTGGTTGCATCATATTGCATTTTTGGGGCATATCATATCCCAACAGGGAATAGCAGTGGATCCAGCGAAGATAGAAGCAGTGATGTCTTGGAAGAAGCCGAAAAATGTTACAAAAGTTCGGAGTTTTCTTGGTCTAGCGGCTATTATCGGAGGTTCGTGAAGGATTTCTCTAAGATTGCAGGACCGCTTACAAAGCTCACTCAAAAGAAAACAAAGTTCATGGGGGATGACAAGTGTGCACAGCTTCCAAGAATTGAAGAAAAGATTGACTACCGCACCTGTCCTTGCATTGCCTGAAGGGAGTCAAGGTTTTGTAATCTATAGCGCTGCTTCGAAGGAAGGACTGGGATGTGTGTTGATGCAAAATGGTAGAGTGATTGCGTATGCTTCTAGGAAACCGAAGCCGTATGAATTGAACTACGCGACACATGATTTGGAGTTAGCGGCTATTGTGTTTGCACTTAAGAAATGGAGACACTATCTGTGGGGTAACAAGTTCGAGGTGTTTACTGATCACAAGAGCTTGAAGTACTTGTTCTCACAAAAAGAGTTGAACATGAGGCAAAGATGGTGGATGGAGCTTTTGGATGATTATAAATGCACAATCAATTATGTGCCCAGTAAAGCAAATGTAGTTGCAGATGCCTAAAGTCGAAAGGCGAGCATGGCAAAACTTGAAGTTAAGGTGCATGAGTTGTTGGGGGAAGCATTTTTGTAGAAACCACAATTGACTCAAAAAGGGTTACTTTTTGCCACTACACAAGTTCAATCGACCTTGTTGTCTGAATTACGAGAGGCTCAACGGAAGGACCAACAGTTTTAGAAGATTAAAGAAAGCAACACAGATTTCAAGTTTCATGATAATAGTATTTGGAGGTTTAGGAATCGGATCTATGTTCCTAATGAGCCAGAGCTGAAAAAGAAGATTCTTGAAGAAGCCCATAATTCAAGATACGCTATTCACCCCGGCGGAACAAAGATGTACCGGGATTTGAAGCGACACTATTGGTGGAATAACATGAAGAGAGAGATCGTAGAGTTTGTGGCACGGTGTTTGACTTGCCAGAGAGTCAAAGCAGAACATCAACGACCAGCAGGTTTACTTCAACCATTGGAAATTCCTCAATGGAAATGGGAACACATAACTATGGACTTTGTTATGGACTTGCCCAGATCACAAAAGGGTCATGACGCCGTTTGGGTCATAGTGGAGAGATTGGCCAAGTGAGCGCACTTCTTACCGATGAACAAGGAGGATAGTCCTGAGAAATTGGGAGATATGTATGTGGCGGAGATTGTAAGATTGCACGGGATGCCTGTGAGTATTGTATCAGATAGGGATCCTCGTTTTACTTCCCGATTTTGGAAGAGACTGCAAGAAGCTTTGGGAACAAAGTTGAGTTTCAGCACGACTTATCACCCTAAGACTGATGGACAATCTGAGAGAACTATTCAGATTCTGGAGGATATGCTGAGGGTGTGAGTTTTAGACTTCGGGAAAGGCTGGGAGAAATATCTGTCTTTAGCGGAATTTGTTTATAATAACAGTTATCAGGCCACTATCGGGATGGCCCCATTTGAGGCATTGTATGGACGTAAGTGTCGATCCCCAATTTATTGGGATGAAGTAGGTAAGACGAAGACTTTTGACCCGACCCTTTTACCTGAACTTATGAAGACTATTGATAATATCCACCTCATCCGGAAATAGATGCTTACCGCCCAGAGCAGGTAGAAAAGTTATTCAGATCGACGGAGACGGAGCCTAGAGTTTGAGGTCGGCGACAAGGTGTTCTTGAAGATATCACCTCGGAGGGGACTGATTAAACACGGCAAGGGTGGAAAGTTGAGCCCGAGGTTTGTAGGACCATTTGAAATAATTGAAAAAGTTGGCAAATTGGCGTATCGCTTGGAGCTACCCCAAAACCTCTTCAATATTCTTGACGTCTTTCTTGTTTCGATGCTGTAGAAGTATCATCCTGATACATCGCATATCTTGGAGCCAGAGCGTTTACAACTTCGGGAGAACTTGTCTTATGAAGAGAAGCCCATTCAGATCCTAAACCAGCAAGATCGGGAGTTGCGCAACAAATCTATACCGATGGTGAAAATATTGTGGGACCATCATGGAGTTGAAGAAGCAACGTGGGAAAGGCGAGACTAGATGGAGCAACAATATCCAGCTTTATTTCAAAGGTAATATTGAATTTTGGGACGAAATTCTTTTAAGAAGGGGAGGATGTGAGGCCCGACCTCGATTTACTTGCGATACCTAGATATGCGTGCCTTAACCTAGATTTGCGTGTCTTGACCTAGGTTTAAGAATTGTGTTTCGTTTTGTGTGCCTTGCATTGAATTACGTGCATACATTTAGGGTTACGTGCATTTACTCAAAAAACGTGCATTCGTCTCGTAGTTCGTGCCTTATCTCATAGTGCGTGCCCTAAACCTATGAAAGTGTGCCCACACGCTAATCAAGAAAGCATTTTACACGAAGCACAAGGTCATTAATTAATCCTACAAACTCCACTAACTAATATTAAATTGCTAATTCAACCCACTAGAAGACAAAATCTCACAAAAAGCTAGACATTCTTTATTCTTTATTCTTTATTCTTTGCATATCCCAAACACACAATTAAATAATGCTCAAAAGATGACAAAAATTCAGAATTTTGCAATGCCTTGGCCGACCACCTCTTGCATTTGTGCATGCATTGCAATTTCAAAATTTGTACCTAAACATTCTATGACACAAAGCAATAAAAAATGGCTCAAAAACCCTCCCCAATGCTTCAATATTGACACACATTCCCTTGCCCATGCTAGGACAATTCAAACATGCCTCTTGAAGACACAAAATCAGATTTTACAAGGCCCTAGGCTGACAAGCATCAATACCCATCAAGCTTTCATTTTTCTTTCATTCTTTTTCTCTTTCTCTCATTTCTTCTCTCTCTCTCTCGGCCCTAGCTGAATTTGTAGACTCCATAGCTAAGTTCTTCATCCTAAGGCTCTTCAAGACCTCCAAGCTACTTAGGAGCTCGACCAAGCAAAGCTAGGAGCAAAGAAACGCACATGCAAGCCCTTAGCACATCCATTTCGGCTTAGGTGAGTTTGTTAGCTTTCATTTCTTTTCTTCTTGTTCTAACCACATGCACCTACTAAGAACATGGTAACTTAGCTAGGAAATTAGAGAAATCCCAAGTTGTCTCTCGGCTAAGCAAGGAGAAGAGTTGTCATTGTGCTTCATCAAGAGTTTGTGCATCTTCTTTGTTGTCTTGCTAAGGTGAGGGCTAAAACTTCTTGAAAAGCTTTTAAAAAACCACATGCATGCCTTTGAATGTCTATTTCTACCTCTGTACTTGTGATATATGTGTGTTCATGAGATTTTGTAAACATGCATGGCAAGATATTTGGCTAGAATGTGATGATAGATGAATTCGCGTATGGGGCAGTCTTCTGTCTTGTTGGTACGGGGTGATTTTGACCAGGTAAACGAGGTTGAAAATGCATAAAAATTGGTAGATGACTAGTTTTGCCTGTTCTGAGTATTTTTCACAGAAATAGGCTAAAGCTAATTTTGATTCTAATGTCCTCAAAATGGAAAAATATCAAAATGTGTCCAAATCTGGAAAATCTGGGAAAATGAAGCAGGTTTTGGCAGATTCACTATTCTTGTAGAACGAACCAGTTTTTACTTAGTAAATGATATCCAAAATGCATGAAATTTGGTGTTCTGCTATATTTTTCAGTTCTGGACATTTTTGTCAGAAATGGAGTAAGGCTAAATCTGACCCTAAGGCCCTAAAAAACGACAAGTATTGAAATGTGTGCAAATCTGGACAGTTTTATGTAGTCTCACTGTTTTGGCTATAACTCTTGAACCCGAACTCCAAATGATGCGAGGTTTGTTTCTGGATTTATTTCACTCCTTAAGATTTAATTTGAAATTTTGTTTACTGGAATTGGAGTTTGTTTGCTTGTCTCAATGACTGTGAGAAAATAGACCATTGCAGTAAGGTTTTCATCTAGTGATTTTCCTTGAAAATTATTGTAGCTTCTCTTGTTGTATCAAATGCTTGGGATTGTGGCATTGGGATGTTGTGTAGACTGTTTTGAATGCTTGAATCAATGCATGGCTTGAGTTTAATCACGTGACAATTTAGGGCTTAATCGCACGGGTAAGCATGAATTGGAACCCCAATGACTAGGAAAACTCGCTAAGTGTTAATCCTATGAATATCGTGTTTAATTATGTAATTAGTAGGCTTCCCATAGTTGCCCTCATAGCCCTAAACATGATTTCGATGATTACATGTTGACAAGTAGGCCTTTCTTGCACCCGGTCCTACGTAAATGTCGTTGCATGTTGAATAATCTTATTATTTGATTACGTGAACTTTGAAATGAGTTATATGACTTGATTTACATGCGTTATATGGCTGCCCATTTAATATTCATATAACTCCATGTGCTTATAAGTGAAATCACCTATCATATCATGCCTCACATGTTTACTTGTCAATGTGCAATCTTATGACTGCTCGGAGGCAACCTACTTTGTTGTCCTCCAAATGTGATATATTAAATGTCATAAATGTGCATTGCATACAATGTTGCAACCTTTCATTCTGGCGTGGTAGTGTTCACGCACACCGGGCAGCATCGGGCTTGCCGGTGGAACCGTGACTACCATTGTCCAATTCCCTCTCTCGCTTGGGGGCTAGTGTAATACTCGAGCCCGGAATGTGAAATTCCTTGTTTATTATTTTAAAAATTATATTTCCTTAAATTCTTTGTGAATTAACTGTTACTTTCTCGCTGTCGCAACGTGCATTGCATTTAAGGAGCGATAGCTAGATAACGATTTCTAGTCCTCAGCAAATAGTGAAACTAGTATTTAGATGACTTAAATTTTATATTTTAATTGTTGCTAGCGTTAATTGATCTTTCCCTAGCTAAAATGGCTTTAAAACGCACGAAATAAGGCCCTTTGACCAAGTCTTAAGTTGTTTGACCTAGCCTTGACCAACTTTGACCATTTGACACTTAAATAAGCATTTAACTAAGCAAAATAAAAAACAGCAGCTGAACAGAGCAGAACAGGCCGAGAGCTTTGAGAGAAAAAAAAAAAACCTTTCAACCTTTCAGTCGTTCAATCTTCGCGTGAGCTCGTGCGGGGTGATTTCCGAGGCAACTAGCGTTGTTTTCCTAGCGACTAGGAGTACCTGAGGTGAGGGAATCATGCTATTTGCGCATTTAAATGTTTAGGGTATCAACTTTGCAATTTTTAGATTTAATCCGTAGATTGTTGTTTAAAGCGATTTGATGCTTCTAGTATGTTCCTTGGCATTTGTAGAACATGTATTTATAGCTTTGTAACATTTTCTGCAGTTAAATGTTGTGATTGCAAATTAAATTGTCAATTGAATAGTATTTTATGAATAGTAAAACCTTGAAACGTTGAAGTTGCGCTGTTATGCTTTCTGTTGATGTAGAAATGTGCTAGGTACGCTAGAATGCTAAAATGTGTGGTTTGTTTGGGTTGCATAGTGGAAAAAAAATGAGAATTATACCTTTGGGAAAGTCGGGGTCGTATAGGCCGACTTTAGCATTTTCTCGTTTTGCGTGTTGACAGTGCTTCGGGAAGCCATGGAAGCACTTTTGGTATGATTATGGCGTTGGTTGGGTGTTTGGTTGTTATAGTTGTAGTTCAAACGAGAAAGGGGAAAATCGGGGCTTTGCGCGAGTTCTAGGGTAAAGTAAGGTTTCGGGGTCTTTAGACGTGCCTTATGGTGACCTAGGAGGATTGGCGAAGTCGGTTTCCAGAAATCGTGGCTCGTTGGGAAATGGTAGCATTTTGATAGTTGGGGCCGGTTTGTGTTTTTGTGTGTTTTCTTGACTTTATGCCTATAGAATGCTTAGGGTTGCTTGAAATACTTGTTTGAATTGATTTGGATTGAAATGCTTATCAATTGCTGCTATTGCGTGCGAGAGTAACCTACTTTGTTATTCTCCCACGTGTGGCTTTATCGCTTGTTTATCACCTTGTATCGAGTCTTGCATTACATAGTATCTCGCGCGTGAGTGATGGGCCTCTCTGGGTAGCCTCCGGTTGCTAGTGTTGGTTGCTCTAGCTCCGCTGCTATTCCCTTTCTCGCTTGGGTTGCCTCCCAGGGAGATTTGGGTCGTACGTTGATGGATACTTCCGGGGTATTCCAAACTGGTGTTATAAGGTGGTTTGGGCCGGCGCGTCGTCATCGAATTCTTGAATGAAAGTTGCTCGTGAAAAGAGTACCGTATCCTTTGAGTGAATGTTATAGTCTTTAATGCTTGCCTTGTTATGATATTGACTTGTTTGTATCTTTAAATGTTAATTGTATGCATTGCTTGGCTAATTGCATTACATACTCCTCTCATCTCCGTCCTTGAGACCAATTGCCCTCGCTGAGCAATAGTTTTTGCTCATTCCTCTCTATACTATATTTTTACAGGAGTAGTTGAAGCAGACCCTATCGAGGTAATAGAGGAGGAGAAGCAGGTGGAGGTATTTCCGTGATAGCACTTCTCTGCTTTGCTGGTGGTTGGTTACCAGATTTTGTGCGAACCTTGCTTGTTATGTATATTGCGTGGAGGTCGTTTAATTTTGAGGCTTGTAGCCTTGTATGTATTTTCTAGTTTGAGGCCTCTATGGTTTTATGTTGTATAAGTTGAAAGAATGTAAAGTTGTAACTTACACTCTTGTGACTAGTAAGAAAATGCATGCTATTGGAATTGATTAGTGGCATAAATACTTGTGTAGTATGCATATAATTTTTGGTTTGGAAAGTTGGATAATAAGAAATGTATGTTTTTGAAGAAAGTTGGCTTGTTTTGATTATTAGATGGCTTTCGCAAGTGTTATATTGATTTTAGGGTTTTCGGATCGTCCGCGGTACAGAGGAGACTCCGTCCGTGTGTCGGGTCCGGGCTTGGCCTTTTGCGGGGTCGGGTCGAGGCGTGACATCTTTAGGTGGTATCAGAGCATGATAGTCTTGCATGAGCCGGGATATGATTCTCGGTCTGTGGGGTAAAGGTCTAAAATGCTAAAGTGTTTTTGTATGATTGCTAAGTGAAAAGAAAATGTTATAACATGACTTTGTGAACTTGGAATGTTAATGTGTTTAAGTGAAATAGTTTGGCAAGTTGAACTTGTCTTATGTGAATTGTGTGATAGAATATTGGATTGTTATTGACTTGAGTGTTATCTAATCTTATGTGTTATATTTATGTCTATAAACTGCTTTTAAATGTTGCCAGCTATTGTGAATTGCTACTATGCCGCCACGTCGTGGTACTCAAGGTATAGGATCAGATGAAGAGGCAGCAGAACAGGGTCAGCAGCCGTTGCCTGAACAGTTTATGGCTACTATGACTACTGCAGTAAACCGGATTACACAGGTGCTGCATGAGCAGAGGCAGGACCGGAATAATCCCCAGGGAAATCAAGCTAATCCTGGTGGACAGGGGTACAGAGTTGAGAATAATCAGTTAGAGAAATTTCTGAGGCACGAGCCGGGAAAGTTCTTCGGGGAGCCGGATGATGAGGCGGGCGGGAGATGGAGTAAGCGGGTTGAGAAGATTTTCACCGCGTTGAGGTATACTGATGAGGCAAGAATAGACTATGCGTCATTCTTATTTGAGGGTGATGCAGAGCAGTGGTGGAATACTGTCAGATTGAGATGGGATTGTGAGGATGTTCCACACTTATGGGATGATTTTGTAAGTGAGTTTCGGGATAAGTATATTCCCAAGATGGCTATGGAAAGGAGGGAAGATGAGTTTGTGGCCCTGAAACAGGGAAATATGACTGTTGCTCAGTACGAGGCTAGGTTTGTTAGCCTGTCGAGGTATATGCCCGAGTTGGTACGGTCGGCTAGGAGGATGATTCATAGGTTTGTCCGTGGGCTGAGAATGGACATACAGTTGCATTTGACTGGGCAGACGTACACTACTTTTCCCGAGGCATTTCAGGCAGCCTCGAAGTTTGAGAAACGGAAGGCTGAGATGTTAGCTGAGAGCAGTCAGCAGAGTAAGAGGCAGTATTTGGGCCAGAGTCAGCCAGAGTCAGCCGAGGCAATATCAGGCTTCTGTACAGGTTTCTCAGCAGCGTCTGTATCAGCCACAACAGCAGATTCAGGCTAGGCCAGCTGTGACTAGACCCCAGCAGGGAGCTACAGTTCCTACTACTACCAGAGCCCCAGCACCTACGGGAAACACTGCCATTAGGCAAAACCAGGAGTAATTATTGTAATCGGTCAGGGCATATTGAGGCTAACTGCTGGAGGAAGAGTGGTAAATGTACGGGTTGTGGCAGTGATGATCACAGGGTGAGAGATTGCCCTAAGTATAATAATGTTCAGGGCCGTGGTGGAGGCCAAGGTGTTCAGAATAGGGCTGCAGGTGCACGACCGGCACAGAGAGTTCAGGCTAGGGTCTTTGCACTGGATGCAGAGGAGCTACCCGATACTACAGCTATAGTAGAAGGTACATTTCTTCTCAATACTCAGCCAGTTAAAGTTTTGATTGATCCCGGAGCTACACATTCGTTTATAACTCCTGCATGTGCACGATCTGTGAATGTTTGCATTGATAAATTGCCTCATGAAGTTGAAGTTAGTACTCCTTTGGGTGTGAAATTTGTTACTGAGTCTATTTGCAAATCTTGTGATATATGTATTGAGAACCGTAAATTTCCTGCTAATTTAATTATATTACCATTCCGTGACTTTGAAATCATTTTGGGAATGGACTAGTTGGTAAAGTATTATGCTCAGTTGGATTGTAGAACAAAGGTTGTTTATCTTAAGGTTCCTGACCTACCGGTACTAGAGATTGTTGGGAACTGCAGGGCTGCCCGCATTCCACTTTTATCAGCGATCAAGACTTCTAAGTTGTTGAATAGGGGTTGTGAAGCTTACTTAGCCTATTTGATCAATCAGCCTGCTGATAAGTTGAGTTTGAATGAGGTTCTGATTGTTAGAGACTTCCCTGGTGTATTTCCCGAGGAATTACCGGGTTTACTACCGGATAGGGAGATTGAGTTCGTGATTGATCTTGTGCCAGGCACTGCGCCGATATCTAGGAGTCCTTATAGAATGGCATCGGCTGAACTTCAGGAGTTAAAAATTCAGCTTCAGAACTTGCTTGAGAA
This sequence comes from Ehretia macrophylla, assembly GCA_037974665.1. NCBI lineage: Eukaryota > Viridiplantae > Streptophyta > Magnoliopsida > Boraginales > Ehretiaceae > Ehretia > Ehretia macrophylla. The sequence continues at coordinate 55,013,937 of CM075775.1, forward strand.
AGGGTTTATACAACCTAGTTCTTCGCCGTGGGGTGCGCCTGTGTTGTTTGTGAGAAAGAAAGACGGCACGCTACGGTTATGCATTGATTACAGGGGACTTAATCAAGTCACGATTAAGAACAAATACCCCTTGCCGTTGATTGAAGAATTGTTTGACCAGTTGCAGGGTGCGAGTGTTTACTCCAAATTTGACTTGAGGCAGGGTTACTATCAACTTAGGATTCAGAGTGACGATATACCAAAGACGGCATTCAGGACTAGATATGGCCACTATGAATTTGTTGTTTTGCCGTTTGGTTTGACGAATGCACCAGCCGCATTCATGGACTTGATGCAGAGAGTTTTCCGACCTTACCTTGATCAGTTTGTCGTGATCTTTATTGACGACATTTTAGTGTATTTGAAGAACGAGGCTGAACATGAGCAACACTTGAGGATTATGGTTCAGACTTTGCAGGAAAACAAGTTTTTTGCTAAATTCAGCAAGTGTGAGTTCTGGTTGAATCAGATATCTTTTCTAGGCCATATCATTTCAGATCGAGGAATTTCAGTGGACCCAGCTAAGATTGAAGTTGTTTCATCTTGGAAGAGGCCTGAGACGGTGTCAGAGATTCGGAGTTTTCTTGGATTGGCAGGTTACTACTGGAGATTTGTTAAAGACTTTTCTAAAATTTATGGACCTTTGAGCCAGTTGACTCGGAAGAAAGTTGCTTACAATTGGGATGCCAAGTGTGAATCTAGTTTTCAAGAATTGAAGAAGAGACTAACTACAGCTCCTATACTAGCTTTACCTGAGGGAACAGAGAACTTCGTTGTCTACAGTGATGCATCTAAAGAAGGTTTGGGCTGTGTTTTAATGCAGAATGGTAAGGTGATTGCCTATGCTTCTAGGAAATTGAAACCTTATGAAGTCAATTACCCTACACATGATCTTGAGTTAGCTGCAGTTGTGTTTGCTTTGAAGAAGTGGCGTCACTACTTGTGGGGTTGCAGATTTGAAATTTTTACTGACCACAAGAGTCTCAAGTATTTGTTTTTGCAGAAGGATCTAAATATGAGGCAGCGGAGATGGCTAGAGCTATTGGGTGGTTATAATTGTTCTATTAACTATGTGCCAGGTAAAGCAAATGTTGTTGCTGATGCTTTGAGCCGAAAGGCTATTGTTGCAAGCTTGATTATCAAGGACTGGGAGACTTTGGAAGAAATTTGTTCATGGAAGCTAGAAGCTATTGAGGTAGGGATTCGATTTGCTAGTTTGCAGATTCAGTCAGGATTGCTAGCACAAATTAGAGAGGCTCAGAAGACTGATCCTCACATCTTGAAAATCCAAGAAAAAGCTAAACCGGGAGAGTCGGAGTTTAAATTACATGCAGATGACATCTTCAGATTCAGGGATAGAGTATGTGTTCCTGATGATCCGGCTTTAAAGAATGAGATCCTATCCGAGGCACATAATTCGAGGTATACAATTCACCCGGGCAGTACAAAAATGTATAGAGATTTGAACCAACCCTTCTGGTGGAACAATATGAAGAGGGAGATTGCTGGGTATGTATCCAGATGTTTGACTTGTCAGAGGGTTAAAGTTGAGCATCAGAGGCCAGCCGGACTTCTACAGCCGTTGTCGATTCCGCAATGGAAGTGGGTACATATAACAATGGACCTTGTGACCAATCTTCCTAGATCTCTGAGAGGATGTGATTCTGTTTGGGTTGTGGTGGACCGCTTGACTAAAGTTACGCATTTTATTCCCGTGAACAAACAGGATAGCCTTGATAAGTTAGCTGAACTTTATGTTGCTAATATTGTGAGATTGCATGGTGTGCCACAGAGTATAGTGTCAGATAGGGATCCCAGATTCAGATCTCGTTTTTGGCAGAAGTTGCAAGAGGCCATGGGAACTAAGTTGAGCTTCAGTACTGCATATCATCCGCAAACTGATGGCCAGTCTGAGAGAACCATCAGGATCTTGGAAGACATGCTTCGAGCATGTGTGCTAGACTTTGGGAAGAATTGGGAGAAGTTTTTGCCTTTAGCGGAGTTCGCCTACAACAATAGTTATCAATCTACTATAGGTATGGCTCCCTACGAGGCGTTGTATGGTCGGAAGTGCAGATCCCCGTTATATTGGGAAGAGGTTGGAGAGATGAGAACAGTTGATCCGACTGTGTTACCTGAGATGATTAAGATGGTAGATAATGTTCACCTTATTCGCCAGCGTATGCTTACAGCTCAGAGTCGTCAGAAGAGTTATGCAGATAAGCACCATCGGGATCTTGAGTTTGATTTGGGAGATTGGGTGTTTCTTAAGATTTATCCACGGAAGGGATTGATTCGGTAAGGTAAGGGCGGGAAGCTTAGTCCCAGGTATGTGGGTTTGTATGAGATCACCGAAAAGGTAGGTCCTTTGGCTTATCGATTAGCTTTGCCTCCGAGCTTGTCGAGACTACACGATGTGTTCCACGTGTCTATGTTGAAGAAGTATCATCCAGACCCTTCACATGTACTTGAACCAGAGCCTTTGCAGATTGAAGAAAAGTTGTCTTATGAAGAGAAACCGATTAGAATTGTGGATCGAAAAATTCAGGAGCTTCGCAGAAAGAGTATTCCGTTAGTAAAGGTAATGTGGAATCATCATAGGTTTGAGGAAGCAACTTGGGAAAGAGAGGACCAGGTTCGGGATCAGTATCCGGAGTTGTTTGTTGACCAAGTAGGAAATGCGTGGGTGCAATTGTTTTAAGGGGGAGAGGGTGTAATACCCGAGCCTGGAATGTGAATTCCTTGTTTATTATTTTAAAAATTATATTTCCTTAAATTCTTTCTGAATTAACTGTTACTTTCTCGCTGTCGCAATGTGCATTGCATTTAAGGAGCGATAGCTAGATAACGATTTCTAGTCCTCAGCAAATAGTGAAACTAGTATTTAGATGACTTAAATTTTATATTTTAATTGTTGCTAGCTTTAATTGATCTTTCCCTAGCTAAAATGGCTTTAAAACGCGCAAAATAAGGCACTTTGACCAAGTCTTAAGTTGTTTGACCTAGCCTTGACCAACTTTGACCATTTGACACTTAAATAAGCATTTAACTAAGCAAAAAAAAAAAAAAAATAGCAGCTGAACAGAGCAGAACAGGCAGAGAGCTTTGAGAGAAAAAAAAAACCTTTCAACTTCCAATCATTCAATCTTCACGTGAGCTCGTGCGGGGTGATTTCCGAGGCAACTAGCGTTGTTTTCCTAGCGACTAGGAGTACCTGAGGTGAGGGAATCATGTTATTTGCGCATTTAAATGTTAAGTGTATCAACTTTGCAATTTTTAGATTTTATCCGTAGATCATTATTTAAAGCGATTTGATGCTTCTAGTATGTTCCTTGGCATTTGTAGAACATGTATTTATAGCTTTGTAACATTTTCTGCGGTTAAATGTTGTGATTGCAAATTAAATTGTCAATTGAATAGTATTTTATGAATAGTAAAACCTTGAAACGTTGAAGTTGCGCTGTTATGCTTTCTATTGATGTAGAAATGTGCTAGGTACGCTAGAATGCTAAAATGTGTGGTTTGTTTGGGTTGCATAATGGAAAAATTGAGAATTATGCCTTTGGGAAAGTCGGGGTCGTTTAGGTCGACTTTAGCATTTTCTCGTTTTGCGTGTTGGCATTGCTTCGGGAAGCCATGGAAGCACTTTTGGTGCGATTATGGCATTGGTTGGGTGTTTGGTTGTTATAGTTGTAGTTCAAACGAGAAAGGGGGAAATCGGGGCTTTGCGCGAGTTCTAGGGTAAAGTAAGGTTTCGGGGTCTTTAGACGTGCCTTATGGTGACCTAGGAGGTTTGGCGAAGTCGGTTTCCAGAACTCGTGGCTCGCTTGGAAATGGTAGCGTTTTGATAGTTGGGGCCGGTTTCTGTTTTTGTGTGTTTTCTTGACTTTATGCCTATAGAATGCTTAGGGTTGCTTGAAATACTTGTTTGAATTGATTTGGATTGAAATGCTTATCAATTGCTGCTATTGCGTGCGAGAGTAACCTACTTTGTTATTCTCTCACGTGTGGCTTTATCGCTTGTTTATCGCCTTGTATCGAGTCTTGCATTGCATAGTGTCTCGCGCGTGAGTGATGGGCCTCTCTGGGTAGCCTCGGGTTGCCAGTGTTGGTTGCTCTAGCTACGCTGCTATTCCCTTTCTCGCTTGGGTTGCCTCCCAAGAAGATTTGGGTCGTAGGTTGATGGATACTTCCGGGGTATTCCAAACTGGTGTTATAAGGTGGTTTGGGCCGGCGCGTCGTCATCGAATTCTTGAATGAAAGTTGCTCGTGAAAAGAGTACCGTATCCTTTGAGTGAATGTTATAGTCTTTAATGCTTGCCTTGTTATGATATTGACTTGTTTGTATCTTTAAATGTTAATTGTATGCATTGCTTGGCTAATTGCATTGCATACTCCTCTCATCTCCGTCCTTGAGACCAATTGCCCTCGCTGAGCAATAGTTTTTGCTCATTCCTCTCTATACTATATTTTTACAGGAGTAGTTGAGGCAGAACCTATCGAGGTAATAGAGGAGGAGGAGCAGGTGGAGGTGTTTCCGTGATAGCACTTCTCTGCTTTGCTGGTGGTTGGTTACCAGATTTTGTGCGAACCTTGCTTGTTATGTATATTGCGTGGAGGTCGCTTAATTTTGAGGCTTGTAGCCTTGTATGTATTTTCTAGTTTGAGGCCTCTATGGTCTTATGTTGTATAAGTTGAAAAAATGTAAAGTTGTAACTTACACTCTTGTGACTAGTAAGAAAATGCATGCTATTGGAATTGATTAGTGGCATAAATACCTGTGTAGTATGCATATCATTTTTGACTTGGAAAGTTGGATAATAAGAAATGTATGTTTTTGAAGAAAGTTGGCTTGTTTTGATTATTATATGGCTTTTTCAAGTGTTATATTGATTTTAGGCTTTTCGGATCTTCCGCGCTACAGAGGAGACTCTGTCCGTGTGTTGGGTCCGGGCTTGGCCTTTTGCGGGGTCGGGTCGGGGCGTGACAGCTAGACTTCCTCGGAGAGTTAGGTCGTAGGATTTCGGGGTACATCCGGAGTACACCCATTTGGCGTGATAAGGGGATGATTTGAAGGCGGCCGCAACAACTAATGCTGGAAATAAACTGAGAGCAAGAGCTCACTGTATCATTTTCACTATGTGTATAAGTACTCTCGCTTGGTTCTTAGAGGACCTCGGGGAGGAAAGACGGGTAATTGAGTTCTTTTATTGTTACATTACATTATGTACTTACTTGTGATATAATATCATGTTTGAAAAAGGGTTTTCATATGTTGAACTGGAAAATGAGTTTCAAAAATTATTTCTCGTTCCCCCTCCCTGAGTTCATAAGGACTCACCCTCTTTTATCATCTCAGGTGAAGAAGACCAGGAACAGGTACCCGAAGATAACATGCCTATTGATGATTCCTTGGAATGATTGCTTGCCCTACGTGCCTTACTTGACTATGACCATTTTATGAACGATATGTTACTTGAAGACTATTTCATTTCTTATGTTGCTTGTTATTGTATTGTAAATGACCCCCGTTGTAATTTGGGGTCTAATTTTGGCTTGTACTGATCATAACTAGATAGTCACCACTATGGTCATTTTTGCTATCGCTATTGACTAGTATCTATCATAGGATTGTGAAGTATCAGGTAAGGATTAAGTAAAATAAATCTATCCAATCTTAAGCAGGTACTCATTGTTAAGCTAAGATCAACAGGTACTTTTGTAACAAGGATTAACAAACAAATGAGACATAGTATCATGTTAGGTTGTCAATCAAACGAGACTTCGAGATAACTAGTAGGCGTTTCGATTGGTGATAAACAGTAATCTTAGCTAGAAATGAAATTGAGATTGTAAATTTTGAGGCGTTTAGAGAATTAGGTCAAACTAAAGAGCCCAATTACAGCCGTTATGCTGCCGAATTTCCGGAGAATTTGTGGAGTTTAGACTAAAATGTTAAGTGTTAAACTCTCATGAACGATTATGTACGTCATATGATTTGAATGTTTAGATCACTCCCTAGTCTAATCTCCATAGGTGGGGTTGGGGCGTGATAGTGCGCCCATGCCACACAAAAATGCGCGCATGGGGTGCCCATTCTGCACGGTGGTGTGTGCATGCCACATGAAGGTGCACACATGGGTTCCCCATGCGGCTAGATAGTGCGCGCATCGGGCGCGCATGTGACACGATGGTGCGCGCATGTGACTCGCATGCTGCACGAAGGTGCTTGCATGGGGCGCCCATGTCGTACGATGGTGCGCTCATGTGGCCCGCATGCCGCATGAAGGTCCACACATGCCACACGAAGGTGTGTGCATGGGGTGCCCATGCTGCACGATGGTACGCACATGGGGCGCGTATGCCGCACGATGGTGCACGCATGTGGCCCGCATGCCGCACGAAGTTGCGCGCATGGGGCGCCCATGCTGCAAAATGGTACGCGCATACCGTACGATGGTGCGCACATGGGGTGCCCATGCTGCACGAAGGTGCGCGCATGCTGCACGAAGGTGCACACATGGGGTGCCCAAGCCACACGATAGTGCGTGCATCAGGCGCGCATGTCATACTATGGTGCCCGCATGTGGCCCGTATGCTGCACGAAGGTGCGCGCATGCGGCGCCCATGTCGCACAATGGTACGGACATCGGGCGCACCTGCCACACGATAGTGCGCGCAAGTGGCGCGCGCTGGGCGCTCAAGATGCGCTGATGGGGCACTGTTGGGGCACGGCTGGGGCACTTTTGGGGCACTATAGGGGTACCCTTAGGGGACGATGAGGGATGTTGGGGGATGACTTTGGCACTACTAGGGGACATTGGGCACAACGGGCAATGTTAAGCATTCGGGGGTATTGCGCATGCAGAATGTATTATGACACGAATGTGGACATTGATATCCTTTTACAAGTAGTTTTTGAATCGATGAATTAGTCTTAACCTTTGCCTTGTCCGACACACAGTTCGTCAAATTTGTGAGGCAAAATAGATTAATCGGTTTCCCAATCTATCCAAAAAAAAAAATTATCGCCAAATATCTTATAAACAAATTAATTTATGAATTAACATAAATTTTCCTGAATTTTCTTGTATTTTTTCTGATTTTTCCCTATTTTTCGTAATTTTTAAATATTAAAAATTAATTTTTTGAAAAAAATATTTTTGAATATCATTTAACAAATTAATGAATGGATTAATATAAATTTTTCTGAATTTTTTACTATTTTTTTTTTATTTTTCCCTATTTTCGCAATTATTAAATATTAAAAAATATTTTTTCAAAAAAATAATTTTGAAGCATTTGGATATCATATGCTATCAATAAGTAGCAAGTTGGGTATGAAGATCATGCCACATGGGGCCTTTTATAGTGTAAAACATCCATTATGAATCTCTGGCAAAATGTACGCTACTGTTGTCACTTGGGTTTTTGCAGCTAAATGTACTATAGGGGGTATGTGGTGTCAAGCCCCGTGGTCGAGGTCCATGCGGGGGACGTTGTGGGCACTTCGTGGCACATTGTGGGCTATATCGTGGGCTATATTGTGGGCATGAATGCTTACCGAGTGAATCACGCCGAGGTATTGTATTGCATACCCGTGCGTTGGGGTCATGCCACCCCCGCCCCACGTCCCCTAGCATGTCCCTCGGCACGGCACCAGGATGGTTAATGAGGAATGTGGTGGCTTCCCTAGCCCCTCATTATCCATCTTGGTGCCGCAACACTGTCGACGTCATTGGGATGGCTAATGAGGGGGCTAGTAGTTGCCCAATCACAAAATTAGCCATCCCCATACCGTCGTCTAGGTACATGTTGAGGGACATTCCCGTCCCCCGACGTGTCATTAGCACATGAAGCCATGGCTGTTGCCGAGTGGATGCGCGCGGCCATGGTCTAGTATCGTGGTGATCCAAGCACCGAGTGGGCTTGGGTTGCTCTTGGGGGACGGTGGGGCAAGCGTGATGCGCGAATCGCCTAGCACACGTGGCATTGGCTTTCGTTAAGCAATGACGCGAGCGTTGCAATGAGACGATTGCTAATTTTTCAATGTCGTGGCGATCCAAGCACCATGTGGCCTTGAAGCCGTCCCTCGGTGGGTTCTGACGTGCCTGTGCGATGCGCGAATCGCCTAGCACACGACACCATGGTCCTCGCTGAGTCGTAATGCGACGGACGTGGTCTAGTATCGCGGCGATCCAAGCATCGTGTGGGCAGGAAGGTAGTTTGCTTGTCCCGTTCCGTGCATACAGGGGGATGGTAGGGGCAAGCGTGATGCGGGAATCGCCTAGCACACGTGGCATTGGCTTTCGTTAAGCAACGACGTGAGCGTTGCGATGAGACAATTGCTGATGCTTCAATGTCGTGGCGATCCAAGCACCATGCGGCCTTGAAGCCGTCCCCCGGTGGGTTCTGACGTGCCTGTGTGATGCACGAATCGCCTAGCACACGACACCATGGTCCTCACTGAGTCATAATGCGACAGACGTAGTCTAGTGTCATGGCGATCCAAGCAATGCTTGGGCAAGAAGGTAGTTTGATTGTCTCGTTCCGTGCATAAGGGTACATACAGGGGCTCGGTAGGGGCATGCGTGATGCGCGAATCGCCTAGCACACAGCCTTGGCTTTCGTTAAGTGACGACACGAGCATTGCGATGAGACGATTGCTAATGCTTCAATGTCATGGCGAACCAAGCACCATGCAATTTGAAGCCGTCCCCCGGTGGTTTCTGACGTGCCTGTACGATGCGCGAATCGCCTAGCACACGACGCCATGGTCCTCGCTAAGTTGTAATGCGACGGATGTGGTCTAGTATCATGGCGATCCAAGCACCACGTGGGCAGGAAGGTAGTTTTCTTGTCCCATTTCGTGCATACAAGGGGTCGGTGGGGGGCATGGGTGATGCGAGAATCGCCTAGCACATGTGGCATTGGCTTTCGTTAAGCAACGACGCGAGCATTGTGATGAGACGATTGTTGATGCTTCAATGTCGTGGCGATCCAAGCACCATGCGGCCTTGAAGTCGTCCCCCGGTTGGTTCCGACGGGCTTGTGCGATATGCGAATCACCTAGCACACGACGCCATGGTCCTCGCTGAGTCGTAATGCGATGGATGTGGTCTAGTGTTGTGGTGGTCCAAGCACCGCGTGTGCAGGAAGGTAGTTTTCTTGTCTCGATCCGTGCATACAGGGGGACGGTAGGAGGCATGTGTGATGCGCGAATCGCCTAGCACATGTGGCACTGGCTTTTGTTAAGCAACGATGCAAGTGTTGCGATGAGACGATTGCTGATGCTTCAATGTCGTAGCGATCCATGAACCATGCGGTGTTCAGGCCGTCCCCCAATTGTTTTCGATGGGCCTGTGTGATGCGCGAATCGCCTAGCACACGTCGCCATGGTCATTGCTGAGTCGTAATGCGACAGACGTGGTCTAGTGTCGTGGCGATCCAAGCACCACGTGGGCAGGAAGGTAGTTTGCTTGTCCCATTCCGTGCATACGGGTGCATATAAGGGGATAATGGGGGGCATGCGTGATGCATGAATCACCTAGCACATGTGGCATTGGTTTTCGTTAAGCAACGACGCGAGTGTTGCGATGAGACGATTGCTAATGCTTCAATGTCTTGGTGATTCAAGCACCGTGCTGCCTCGAAGCCGTTCCCCAGTGTGTTCCTATGGGCTTACGCGATGCGCGAATCGCCTAGCACAGGATACCATGGTCCATGCTGAGTCGTAATGCGACAGACGTGGTCTACTGTCATGGCGATCCAAGCACCACGTGGGCAAGAAGTTTGCTTGTCCCGTTCCGTGCATGTGGGTGCATATAGGTGGACGGTGGGGGACTGTACGCTGCTTGAATCACCTAGTGTCACGCCCCAACCCGGCTTATAAGGTTAGACTAGGGTGTGATCTAAACATTCAGGACATGTCACATACTTAACCGTTTTATGAAGATTTAACACTTATCATTTTAGTCTAAACTCCAAAGTTTTCTGGAAAACCGGCAACATAACGGCTGTAATTGGACTCTTTGGTTTGGCCTAATTCTCTAAACGCCTCAAAATTTTCTAATCTCAAGTTTCATTTCCAACTAGGATTACTATTTAACATCAATTGAAATGCCTGTTGGTTATCTTGATGTCTCGTTTGATTTATAACCTAGCATGATACTATGTCTCGTTTGTTTGTTTATCCTCGTTACAAAAGTACCTGTTTAAGATTGGATAGGTTCATTTACTTAGTCCTTAACTAATACGTCATAACCTACGATAGATACTAGCGGTAATAATAGCAAAACGATCATGGTAGTGTCTAGTGTCTGTCTAGCAATATCAGTACAAACCAAAATTAGACCCCAAATTACAACGGGGGTCTTTACATTACAAATAGCAAGCAACAGAAAGAAATAGTCTTCTGGTATCATAGAGTTCACAAGTAGCCACAATCACGCAAAGCACACAAGACAGGCAATCACTCCAAGGATTCATCGTTAGGCACACCGTCCTCGGGTACCTGTTCTGGATCTTCTTCACCTGAGATGATAAAAGAGGGTGAGTCCTTATGAACTCAGCGAGGGGGAACGAGAAATAGGTTTTGAAACTCATTTTCTAGTTCAACTTATGAAATCCTTTTGTAAGCATGAATATAATACTAATATCAGTACAAGAACAGAAATACCAGTCTTTCCTCCCCGAGGTTCTCTAGGAACCAAGCAAGAGTACTTATACACATAGTAAAAATGATACAGTGAGCTTTTGCTCTCAGATCAGATTCAGAATCAGTTGTTGCGGCCGACTTCAAATCATCCCCAAAACACGCCAGGTGGGTGTACTCCGGATGTACCCCGAAATCCTACGACCCAACTCTCCGAGGAAGTCTAGCCCCCAAGCGAGAGAGGGAATGGGACAGTGGTAGTCATGGGTGCACCGGCAAGCCCGATGCCGCCCAGTGTGCGTGATCGCTACCACGCCGACAGGAAAGGTTGCAACCTTGTATGCAGTGCACATTTATGACATTAACATATCACGTTAGGAGGACAACAAAGTAGGTTGCCTCCGGACAGTCATAAGATTGCACATTGACCAAGTAAACAGGCAGGGCACGATAAAACAGGTAATTTCACTTGAAAGGCATATAGAGTTATATGAAAATTAAACGGGCAGCCATGTAACACATGTAAATCAAGCCATATAACTCATTACGAAGTCCACGTGATCGAGTAATAAGATTATTCAACATGCAATAACATCTACGTGGGTTCGGGTACAAGAAAAGCCTATTTGTCAACATGCAATCATCAAAATCACATTTAGGACTATAAAGGCATTTACGGGCAGCCTACTAGATATATAATTCCTCACGATATCCAAATGATCAACACTTAGCAAAACTACCTAGTCATTAGGGTTTCCATTTCGTGCATATTCGTTCAACTTGAGCCTCAAACCAACTCAAAGTCAATCTCAAGCCATGCATCATTTAATTCAACATCCTCAAACATTCAAAACAGTCCACACAACATCCCAAAGCTGCAATCCCAAGCATTTAATTCAACAAGAGGAGTCACAACAATTTTTCTAAGCATAACACTAAGTGAAACCCTTACTGCAATAGGCTGTTTTCTCGCAATCATTAAGATAAGCAAAAAATCTCCAATTCTAGTGAATAAGATGTCAAATTAAATCTTAAGAAGTGAAATAAAATCAGAAACAAACCTTGCATCATTTGGAGTTCGGAATCATTAGTTATAGCCGAAAAAGTGGGATAGCACAAAACTGTCCGGATTGCACACATTTCGATCATTGACGTTTTTGAGGTCCTTAGTGTCAGATTTAGCCTTAGTCCATTTCTGACAAAAATGTCCATAACTGAAAAATATAGCAGTACACCAAATTGAATGTATTTTGGACATCATTAAATAAGTCAAATATGGTTTGTTCTACAAGGTCAGTGCATCTGCCAAAACCTGCTTCATTTTTCCAGATTTCCAGATTTGGACACATTTTAAAGATTCGCCATTTTGAAGACCTTAGAGTCAAAATTAGCTTCGGCCTATTTCTTCAAAAAATGTTCAGAACTGGAAAAAATAGTCACCTACAGATTTTCATGCATTTTAAACATTATTTGCCTAGCTAAACTTACCTCGAAACAATCTGGTCAGAGAGCTGTCAACAATCCGACTTCACCTATCACCACTTTCAAGCCAAGATCGTGCCATGCATGGTTGCAAAAGCTTATGAACATAAGCAAAGACATACTTTTATGAGCATGCATGTGGATTTTTGAAGGATTTTCAAAAGGTTTTAGCCCTCACCTTAGCAAACAACCAAGAAGATGCACAAAAACTTGTTGAAGCTCAAATCTCTTCTTCTTATTGCTTAGCTGATATTCCAACTTGGTTTTCTCTATTTTTCCTAGCCTAGTGATCAATCTCTTAGTACATGCATGAGGTTAGAACAAGAAGAAAAGAAATGGAAGCTTAAAACTCACCTAGGGCCGAAATGAAGGCTTCAAAGGGCATGCATGTGTGATTTTCGAACTCTAGCTAGTTTGGTTGAGCTTCTTCGATGGTTGCTTGTCTTGATGCACCAAGAATTGATGAAGATGAGCAAGGGATGGTGAGAACTCAGCCAAGGCCGAGAGAGAGAGAGGGAAAATGAGAGGGAGAGAGAGAGAAAGAAGATGAGAGGAAATGAAGAAATGACAAAAAAAAAATGATGGCTTTGCAAATTTTGAAGCAAGTGGTCGGCCTTGGGCAGCCCAAAATTCCTGATTTTGTGTCTTCAAGATGTGATTTTAAAATGCTAGCATGGGCAATGGTGGTTTGGTCGAGTATGGTAGAGTTTTGAGGTGGTTTTGAGCATTTTTTATGCATTGATAAGTGTTTTTGTGTCATAACTTGTCTAGAATCAATTTGAATTTAGCATGCATGCAAAGAGACCTCCTAGTGGTCGGCGAATGCTAGTTTCAAATCTGAATTTTTGTCATCTTTGAGCATTATTTTAATTGTCTTGAAAGTGCGAAAAGAATAAGGAATAAAGAATAAGGAATGTCTAGTGTTTAGTGAATTTTTGTCTTCTAGTAAGTTGAATTAGGATTATAATATTAATAGTGGATTTTGTAGGATTGTTTAATAGTCTAGTGCTTTGTGTAAGATGCTTTCTTGATTAGCGTGAGGGTACATTTTCCTAGGTCTAGGGCACGCGCTACGAGGTAGGACACGAATTACGAGACGAATGCACGTTTTTCAAGTAAATGCATGCAACCCTAAATGAATGCACGTAATTCAATGCAAGGCACACAAAACAAACACAATTCTCAAGCCTAAGTCAAGACACGCAAATCTAGGTTAAGACACACGAAATGAGGTATCGTACACTAATCAAGGTCGGGGCACGTAAGTCGAGGATTAGGGCACGTAATTCAAGGTCAGTCATATCATTTTTGGTCTATGGCACGTAAATCAAGGAAACACACGTTATTCGGGGTCGGACCTCACACCTAGCACATGGGCTTGGCTTTAATTAAGTGACGACGTGAGAGTTGTGATGAGACGATGGCTAGAGCTTCAATGTTGTGGCAATTCAAGCACTGTGCTGCCTCGAAACTGTCCAACGGTGTGTTCCCATTAGCCTGCACAATGCGCGAATCGCCTAGCACACGACGCCATGGTCTTCGCTGAGTCATAATGTGATGGACGTAGTCTAGTGTCATGGCGATCCAAGCACCGCGTGGGTAGGAAATCTGCTTTCGTTTGGTACCTCAGTTGCGTGCAATCGGTGCATGGTCGGGCACCACGAAGTAGGCCCTTAAGCTTGCGACATGCGGTTTGGTCATGCACCTCGTGCTGTTCCCGTCCCGTGTCCCTCAGAAATTCTTCGTGCCTAGTAGTGCGTGCGCGGGCTATCTCGCCGATTCCGTTCGCCTGAAGGGCTTTGTTTGCCTAGACATTGGGGCGGTTACTGGCTTGATGGTCTGGGCATAGCGAACATGATAGCGCGTGAGTATTGGTCGGCTTGTGTGGGTCGGTTGTGATCCCTGTTTGAGCAGCGACTTCCGCCCCTGCTTGCCTCTTCACTCGCGGGCCAAGTGCTTATGTTGCCTCGGTCGGTAGGTCGGTTTCTTGTGTTGCGTACCTACAAAGAAGGCAGTCTAAAGTCACATCGTCCATCTTTTGCCTTGCGTCTGCCTCCATGGACGATGTGGGGCGAACCCCTAAGCACGTCTCGTGTTCCACGCTGCTCACTCCAACAAGTGCGGCACATGTGGCCCGTGTGGCGTCGCTCGATCTCTCAAATGCGGCACACCATGACGGTATGGGGTCCTTGGCCTCTCTTTGCCCGAAATCAGTGTTCGTCGCTAATCGCGTACGACGGTCGTGCACTCGTCTCGAACCGTCAATCCTTAGGGGACGATGTGCCTCATGCGATGCTGGCATCGGTGAGGAATGCTACCTGGTTGATCCTGCCAATAGTCATATCCTTGTCTCAAAGATTAAGCCATGCATGTCGAACCCTGCGAAGGCAGAACAACCTGCGAACCCGTTTAAGCAATGCGGGGCTGATGCGGGGGAGGCGGCTTGTTCCCAGCCCACATTTCGGTCTTGAGTCAGGGCGAACGCCTCGCAAACAACGAACCCCGGCGCAGAATGCGGCAAGGAAAATGAAAAATGGGGGCCAGCCTATCCCTGCCCCGTTCGCGGTATGCCGGGTTAGGTCTCGGTCCCTTATGAAACGAAAATGACTATCGACAACGGATATCTCGGCTCTCACATTAATGAAGAACGTAGCGAAATACGATACTTTGTATGAATCGCAGAATCCTGTGAACCATCGAGTCTTTGAATGCAAGTTACGCCCGAAGCCGTCAGGCTGAGGGCACGCTTGCCTAGGAGTCAAGCATCGCATCGCCCTCCCACCCGGTGCCCCAACACTAGGATACTGGGTTTGTGCATGGGGGCAGATTGTGGCCTCCCATGTCTCTATGTGCGGTTGGCCGAAATGCGAGTCCGGTACGATGGATGTCACGACAAGTGGTGGTTGGTCCATTCAACTCTCGAGTTCTCGTGCGTCGTCCTGTTATGCGTACGGGATTGAAGAGAGACCCTCTGGTACCATGCGCTATGACAGCGACCCTAGGTCAGGCGGGATTACCTGCTGAGTTTAAGCATATCAATAAGCAGAGGAAAAGAAACTTACAAGGATTCCCTTAGTAACAGCGAGCGAACCTGGAACAACCCAGCTTGAGAATCGGGTGGCTCCGTCGTTCGAATTGTAGTATGGAGAAGCTTTCTCAACGGCGGACCGGGCCTAAGTCCCCTAGAAAGGGGCGCTAGAAAGGGTGAGAGCCCCGTCGTGCCCGGACCCTGTTGCACTATGAGGCGCTGTTGGCGAGTCGGGTTGTTTGGGAATGCAGCCCTAAGCGGGCGGTTAATTTTGTCCAAGGCTAAATACGGGCGAGAAACCGATAGCGAACAAGTACCACGAGGGAAAGATGAAAAGGACTTTGAAAAGAGAGTCAAAGAGTGCTTGAAATTGTCGGTAGGGAAGCGGATGGGGGCCGGTGATGCGCCCTGGTCGTATGCGGAACGACGAGTCAACATGGACCCGTCTTGAAACACGAACCATGATGTCCGACATGCGTGCGAGTCAATGGGTACGTAAACCCGCAAGGTGT
>CM075775.1:55032151-55039651 GCA_037974665.1 Ehretia macrophylla
GCTTGGGGGACGGTGGGGGCAAGCGTGATACGCGAATCGCTTGTCACACGTGGCATTGGCTTTCGTTAAGCAACGACACGAGCGTTGCGATGAGACGATTGCTAATGCTTCAATGTCGTGGCGATCCAAGCAGCATGCGGCCTTGAAGCCCTCCCCCGGTGGGTTCTGACGTGCCTGTGTGATGCGCGAATCGCCTAGCATACGATGCCATGGTCCTCGCTAAATCGTAATGCGACGGACGTGGTCTAGTGTTGTGGCGATCCAAGCACCGCGTGGGCAAGAAGGTAGTTTGCTTGTCCCATTCCATGCATACGGGGGGACGGTGGGGGCAAGCGTGATGCACGAATCGCCTAGCAGACAAGGCATTGGCTTTTGTTAAGCAACGACACGAGCGTTGCGATAAGATGATTGCTAATGCATCAATGTCGTGGTGATCCAAGCACCATGCGGCCTTGAAGCCATCTCCCAATGGGTTCTGACGTGCATGTGCGATGCGCGAATCACCTAGCACACGACGCCATGGTCCTCGCTGAGTCGTAATGCCATGGACGTGGTCTAGTGTCGTGGCGATCCAAGCACTGCGAGGGTAAGAAGGTAGTTTGCTTGTCCCATTCCGTGCATATAGGGGGACAGTGGGGGCAAGCGTGATGAGCGAATCGCCTAGCGCACATGGCATTGGCTTTCGTTAAGCAACGACGCGAGCGTTGCAATGAGACGATTGCTAATGCTTCAATGTCGTGGTGATCCAAGCACCATGCGGCCTTGAAGCTGTCCCTCGGTAGGTTCTGACATGCCTGTGTGATGCGCGAATTGCCTAGCACACGACGCCATGGTCCTCGCTGAGTCGTAATGCGACGGACGTGGTCTAGTGTCGTGGGGATCCAAGCATCGCGTAGGCAGGAAGGTAGTTTGCTTGTCCCGTTTCATGCATACAGCGGGACGGTGGGGGGTATGCATGATGTTCGAATCCCCTAGCACATGAGGCACTGGCTTTCATTAAGCAACGATACGAGCGTTGCGATGAGACGATTGTTGATGCTTCAATGTCGTGGTGATCCAAGCACCATGCGGCCTTGAAGCCGTCCCCCGGTTGGTTCCAACGGGCCTGTACGATGCGCAAATTGCCTACCACACGAGGCCATGGTCCTCGTTGAGTCGTAATGTGACGGACGTGGTCTGGTGTCGTAGTGATCCATGCACCGCGTGGGCAGGAAGGAAGTTTGCTTGTCCCGTTCCTTGCATACATGGGGATGGTGGGGGCATGCATGATGCGCGAATCCCCTAGCACACGTGGTATTGGCTTTCGTTAAGCAACGACGCGAGCGTTGCGATGAGACGATTGCTGATGCTTCAATGTCGTGGTGATCCAAGCACCATGCGACCTTGAAGCTATCCCCGGGGTGGTTCCGACGGGCTTGTGTGATGTGCGAATTGCCTAGCACACGACGCCATGGTCCTCATTGTGTCATAAAGTGACGGACGTGGTCTAGTGTCGTGGCGATCCAAGTACTATGTAGGCAGGAATGTAGTTTGCTTGGCCCGTTCCGTGCATACAGGGGGACAGTAGGGGGCATGCGTGATGTGCGAATCGCCTAGTACATGTGGCATTGGCTTTCGTTAAGTAACAACGCGATCGTTGCGATGAGACGATTGCTGATGCTTCAATGTCGTGGCGATCCAAGCACCATGCGGCCTCGAAGCCCTTCCCCGATGGGTTCCGACGGGCCTGTGTGATGCGCGAATCGCCTAGCAAATGACCCCGCAGTCCTCGCTGAGTCGTAATGCGACGGACGTGGTCTAGTGTCGTGGAGATCCAAGTACCGCGTAGGCTGGAAGGTAGTTTGCTTGTCCCGTTACGTGCATGCATGTGCATACAGGGGGACGGTGGGGGGGCATGCGTGATGCGCGAATCACCTAGCACATGTGGCATTGGCTTTTGTTAAGCAACGACGTGAGCGTTGCGATGAGACGATTGGTAATGCTTCAATGTCGTGGCCATCCAAGCACCATACGGCCATGAAGCTGCCCTCCGGTGGGTTCTGACGTGCCTGTGCAATGCGCGAATCGCCTAGCACATGACCCCATGGTCCTCGCTGAGTCGTAATGCGACGGACGTGGTCTAGTGTCGTGGCGATCCAAGCACCACATGGGTAGGAAGGTAGTTTTCTTTTCCCGTTCCGTGCATACAGGGGGACGGTGGGGGCAAACGTGATATGTGAATCGCCTAGCACATGTGGCATTGGCGTTTGTTAAGCAACGACGCGAGCGTTGCGATGAGACGATTGCTGATGCTTCAATGTCGTGGTGATCCAAGCACCATGCGGCCTTGAAGCCGTCTGCCAATGGGTTATGACATGCCTGTGCGATGCGCGAATCACCTAGCACACGACGCCATTGTCCTTTCTGAGTCGTAATGCGACAGACGTGGTCTAGTGTCGTGGCGATCCAAGCACCACGTGGGCAGGAAGGTAGTTTGCTTGTCCCGTTCCGTGCATACAGGGGGACAGTGGGGGGCATGCGTGATGCACGAATCGCCTAACACATGTGGCATTGGCTTTCGTGAAGCAACGACGCAAGCGTTGTGATGAGACGATTGCTAATGCTTCAATGTCGTGGCGATCCAAGCACCATGCGGCCTTGAAGCCTTCCCCCAGTGGGTTCTGACGTGCCTGTACGATGCGCGAATCACCTAGCACACGACGCCATCGTCCTCGCTAAGTCGTAATGTGACGGACGTGGTCTAGTGTCGTGGCGATCCAAGCACTGCGAGGGTAGGAAGGTAGTTTGCTTGTCGTATTCCGTGCATACAGGGGGACGGTGGGGGCTAGCGTGACGCGCGAATCGCCTAGCACACGTGGCATTGGCTTTCATTAAGCAACGACGCGAGCGTTGCTTATCGGACGATTGCTAATGCTTCAATGTCGTGGTGATCCAAGCACCATGCGGCCTTGAAGCCATCCCTCGGTGGGTTCTGACGTGCTTGTGCGATACGCGAATTGCCTAGCACACGATGCCATGGTCCTCTTTGAGTCGTAATACGTCGGATGTGGTCTAGTGTCGTGGCGATCCAAGCACCGCGTGGGCAAGAAGGTAGTTTGCTTATCCCGTTCCGTGCATACGGGGGGAAGGTGTGGGGCATGCGTGATGCGCGAATCGCCTAGCACATGTGCCATTGGCTTTCGTTAAGCAACGACGCGAACGTTACGATGAGACGATTGCTGATGCTTCAGTGTCGTGGCGATCCAAGCACCATGCGGCCTTGAAGCTGTCCCCCGGTTGGTTCCAACGGGCCTGTACGATGCGCAAATCATCTAACACACGATGCCATGGTCCTCGCTGAGTCGTAATACGACAGACGTGGTCTAGTGTCGTTGTGATCCAAGCACCGCGTAGGCAGGAAGGTAGTTTGTTTGTCTCGTTCCGTGAATACATGGGGATGGTGGGGGCATGCATGATGCGCGAATCCCCTAGCACACGTGGTATTGGCTTTCGTTAAGCAACAACGTGAGCATTGCGATGAGACGATTGCTAAAGCTTCATGGTCGTGGCGATCCAAGCGCCATGCGGCCTTGAAGCCGTCCTCCTGGTGGTTCCGACGGGCCTGTGTGATGCACGAATCGCCTAACACATGATGCCATGGTCCTCGCTGTGTCATAATGCGACGTACGTGGTCTAGTGTCGTGGCGATCCAAGTACCGTGTGGGCAGGAAGGTGGTTTGTTTGTCCTGTTCTGTGCATACAAGGGGACGATGGGGGGCATGCGTGATGCGCGAATCACCTAGCACATGTGGCATTGGCTTTCGTTAAGTAATGACGCGAGCGTTGCAATGAGATAATTGCTGATGCTTCAATATCGTGGCGATCCAAGCACCATGCGGCCTTGGAGCTGTCCCCCGACTGTTTCTGACAGGCCTATTTGATGCACGAATTTCCAAGCACACAATGCCATGGTCCTCTCTGAGTCATAATGCGATGGACGTGGTCTAGTGTCGTGGCGATCCAGCACCGCGTAGGCATGAAGGTAGTTTGCTTGTCCCGTTTCGTGCATACAGGTGCATACAAGGGGACGGTGGGGGGCATGCGTGATGCGCAAATCACCTAGCACATGTGGCATTGGCTTTCGTTAAGCAACGATGCGAGCGTTACGATGAGACAATTGCTGATGCTTTAATGTCGTGGTAATCCAAGCACCATGCTGCCTCGAAGCTGTCCCCCGGTGTATTCCTATGGTCCTGTGCGATGCGCTAATCGCTTATACATGATGCCATGGTCCTCGATGAGTTGTAATGCGACGAACGTGGTCTAGTGTCGTGGCGATCCAAGCACCGCGGGGGCAGGAAGGTAGTTTGCTTGTCCCGTTTCGTGCATACATGTGCATACAGGGGGACGGTAGGGGGCATACGTGATGCGCGAATCACCTAGCACATGTCGCATTGGCTTTCGTTAAGCAACGACGCGAGCGTTGCGATGAGACGATTGGTAATGCTTCAATGTCGTGGCCATCCAAGCACCATGCGGCCATGAAGCCGTCCCCCGGTGGGTTCTAACATGCCTGTGCAATGCGCAAATCGCCTAGCACATGACCCCACAGCCCTCGTTGAGTCGTAATGCGACGGACGTGGTCTAGTGTGGTGGCGATCCAAGCACCACGTGGGTAGGAAGGTAGTTTTCTTTTCCCATTCCGTGCATACAGGGGGACGGTGGGGGCAAATGTGATGCGCGAATAGCCTAGCACACGTGGCATTGGCTTTTGTTAAGCAACGACGCGAGCGTTGCAATGAGACGATTGCTAATGCTTATATATCATGGCGATCCAAGCACAATGAGACCTTGAAGCCATCCCCCAATGGGTTCTGACGTGCCTGTATGATGCGCGAATCGCCTAGCACACGACGCCATGGTCCTCGCTGAGTCGTAATGCGACGGACGTGGTCTAGTGTCGTGGCGATCCAAGCACTGCATGGGTAGGAAGGTAGTTTGCTTGTCTCGTTCCGTGCATACAGGGGGACGGTGGGGGCCATGCGTGATGCGTGAATAGAATAGCACATATGGCATTGGCTTTCGTTAAGCAACGACACGAGCGTTGTGATGAGTCGATTGCTGATGCTTCAATGTCATGGCGATCCAAACACCATGCGGCCTTGAAGTCATCCCCCGGTTGGTTCCGACGGGCCTGTGCGATGCGTGAATCGCCTAGCACATGACGCCATGGTCCTCGCTGAGTCGTAATACGACGGACATGGTCTAGTATCGTGGCGATCCGAGCACCGCGTGGGCAGGAAGGAAGTTTGCTTGTACCGTTCTGTGCATACAGTGGGACCGTGGGTGGCATACGTGACGCGTGAATCACCTAGCACATCTGGCATTGGCTTTCGTTAAGCAATGACGTAAGCATTGCGATGAGACGATTGCTGAAGCTTCAAGGTCATGGCGATCCAAGCACCATACGGCCTCTAAGCCGTCCCCTGGGTGGTTCTGACGGGCCGGTGCGATGCGCGAATCGCCTAGCACATGACGCCATGGTCCTCGCTGAGTCATAATGTGACGGACGTGGTCTAGTATCGTGGCGATCCAAGCACCGCGTGGGCAGGAAGGTAGTTTGTTTGTCTCATTCCATGCATACAGGGGGACGGTGGGGGGCATGCGTGATGCGCGAATCGCCTAGCACATGTGGCATTGGCTTTCGTTAAGCAATGACGCTAGCATTGCGATGAGACGATTGCTAAAGCTTCAAGGTCATTGCGATCCAAGCACCATGCGACCTCTAAGCTGTCCCTCGGGTGGTTCCAACGGGCCTGTGCGATTCGCGAATCGCCTAGCATACAACACTATGGTCCTCGCTGAGTCATAATATGACGAACGTGGTCCAGTGTCGTAGCGAACCAAGCACCGCGTGGGCAGTAAGGTAGTTTGTTTGTCCCGTTTCGTGCATACAGGGGGACGATGGGGGGCATGCGTGATGCGCGAATCGCCTAGCACATGTGGCATTGGCTTTTGTTAAGTAATGACGTGAGCGTTACGATGAGATAAATGCTGATGCTTTAATGTCGTGGCAATCCAAGCACCATGCAGCCTTAGAGCTATCCCCTAATTGTTTCTGACGGGCCTGTGTGATTCGCGAATTGCCAAGCACACGATGGCATGGTCCTCACTGAGTCATAATACGACATACGTGGTCTAGTATCGTGACAATCCAAGCACCGCGTGGGCAAGAAGATAGTTTGCTTGTCCCGTTTCGTGCATACAGGTGCATACAGGGGGATGGTGGAGGGCATGCGTGATGCGCGAATCACCTAGCACATGTGGCATTGGCTTTCGTTAAGTAATGATGTGAGCGTTGCGTTGAGATGATTGTTGATGCTTCATTGTCATGGCGATCCAAGCGCCGTGCTGCCTCGAAGCCGTCCCCCGGTGTTTTCCCACTGGCCTGCGCGATGTACGAATCGCCTAGCACACGATGCCATGGTCTCGCTGAGTCGTAATGCGACGGACGTGGTCTAGTCTCGTGGTGATCCAAGCACTGCATGGGCAGGAAAGTAGTTTGCTTGTCCCGTTCCGTGCATACAGGTGCATACAGGGGGATGGTAGGCAGCATCCGTGATGCGCGAATCACCTAGCACATGTGGCATTGGCTTTCATTAAGCAACGATGCGATCGTTGCGATAAGACGATTGCTGATGCTTCAATGTCATGGCGATCCAAGCACTATGCGGCCATGAAGCCGTCCCCCGGTGTGTTCCCACGGGCCTATGCGATGCGCGAATCGCCTAGAACACGACGCCATAGTCCTCGCTGAGTCGTAATGCGACGGACGTGGTCTAGTGTCATGGCGATCCAAGCACCACATGGGCAGAACGTTTGCTTTTCCCGTTCTGTGCATGTGGGTACATATAGGGGGACGGTGGGGTACTGCGCGATGCCCGAATTACTTAGCACACGGTTATGGCTTTCGTTAAGCGACGACGCGAGTGTTGCGATGAGACTATGGCTAGAGCTTCAATGTTGTGGCGATCCAAGCATCGTGCTGCCTTGAAGCCGTCCCACGGTGTGTTCCCACTGGCATGCGCGATGCGCGAATCGCCTAGCACACAACGCCATGGTCCTCGCTGTGTCATAATGTGACGGACGTGGTCTAGTGTCGTGGCGATCCAAGCACCGCGTGGGCAGGAAGTCCGCTTTCGGTTGGTACCTCAGTTGCGTGCAATCGGTGCATGGTTGGGCACCACGAAGTAGGCCCTTAACTTGCGACATGCAGCCTGGTCATGCACCTCGTGCTGTTCCCATCCTCTGTCCCTCAGAAATTCTTCGTGCCTAGCGATGTGTGTCGGGCCATCTCGCTAGTTCCGTGCGCCTGAAGGGCTCTGTTTGCCTAGACGGTGGGGCGTTTACCGACTTGGTGGTCTGGGCATAGCGAACGTGATAGCGCATGAGTAGTGGTTGGCTTGTGTGGGTCGGTTGGATCTCTGCTTGAGCAGCGACGTTCGCCCCTGCTTGCCTCTT
>CM075775.1:55049651-55084651 GCA_037974665.1 Ehretia macrophylla
CATCAACCCAAGTTAGTTTGCCACGCACTCGCTGCTTGCATAAGTGCCGCAGCAAGTGTCGTGGTGTTTCGAGGCAACGATAATGCCCGATGATGCCCAAGTACTAAACCCAAGTGCTATGCCCAATGATGCCCAAGTGTTGACATAATAAGTTTTAAGTGTCGACGCTCGAATGCCCAAAGTGCTATACCCAAGTGCTATGTGCTACGCCCAATGATGCCCAAGTGCTAACAGGCCCACTACCGGCCGACCGCACGCATCGCCTCGAGTGCCCAAGTGTTAGATAGCCTATGCTTGCTTCGTAAGAGATGGCAAAAAATTTCAATTCGACCTTGTGTGCTATCGGCTCGCCGAGGTGCCTGACGTTCTTCCCTTAGCATTAACGGTGATTGAGGTTATGTTGCCCTTATCTTTGGCACAGCTGGGCACGTTGGTGAATGGTTGCGGCACGACTGCCCACAGTGTAGCATGACGGTGCACGATTGGACCTCGGATGGAGCACGTCCTTGGGGCCTCGAATGAGCCATAGCTTGGCACGCAGTTGGGGTACGACAGGGCAAATAGTTGGGGCGCAGTGGGGTCGTACATGGGGCATGATAGGGCAAATAGTTGGGCCAAGCAGTTGGGCCACGAAGGGCGCGCGCACGGGGCGCCCATGCCTCAAGATGGTGCTCTAATAGGGCGCGCATGCCGCACGATGGTGCACGCATATGGCCCGCATGCTGCACGAAGGTGCGAGCATGGGGCACCCATGCCGCACGATGGTGTGTGCATGGAGCGCCCATGCCGCACAATGGTGCGTGCAGGCCGTACAAAGGTGCGCGCATGAGGCGCCCATGCCGCATGAAGGTGCGCGCATGGTGAACGCATGCGGCACGATGGTGCACGCATGCGGCCCACATGCTGCATGAAGGTGCGCATATGGGGCACCCATGCCGCACGAAGGTGCGCGCATGGGGGGCCCATGCCGCACGATTGTGTGCACCTAGGGCGCCTATGCCGCCCGATGGTGTGCGCATGCCTCACGAATGTGAGGCCTGACCTCGATTTGCGTGCAATACCTTTTTTCGTGTACCTTAACCTAGATTTGCGTGTCTTGACCTAGGCTTAAGAGTCGTGTTTCGTTTTGTGTGCCTTGCATTGAATTACGTGCATTCATTTAGGGTTGCATGCATTTACTTGGAAAACGTGCATTTGTCTCGTAGTTCGTGCCTTACCTCGTAGTGCGTGCCCAAAACCTAGGAATGCGTGCCCTCACGCTAATCAAGAAAGCATCTTACACGAAGCACTAGATCATTAATTAATCCTACAAACTCCACTAACTAATATTAAATTGCTAATTCAACCCACTAGAAGACAAAATCTCACAAAAAGCTAGACATTCTTTATTCTTTGCATATCCCAAACACACAATTAAATAATGCTCAAAAGATGATAAAAATTCAGAATTTTGCAATGCCTTGGCCGACCACCTCTTAAATTTGTGCATGCAATTCAATTTCAAAATTTATTCCCAAACATTCTATGACATATTATGACACAAAGCAATAAAAAATTGGCTCAAAATTCTACCCAAAGCTCCAAATCTCGACACACATTCCATGCCCATGCTAGGTGATTCAAAATTATGCTAGGAAATTAGAACTTGGTTACTAAGCAAGAAAATTAGAGAAAATGAAGTGGTCTCTCGGCTAAGCAAGGAAAAGAGTCAATCTTGTGCATTCTCAAGAGTTTGTGCATCTTCTTTGTTGTCTTGCTAAGGTGAGGGCTAAAACTTCTTGAAAAACTTTTAAAAACCACATGCATGCCTTTAAATGTCTATTTTTAACTCTGTACTTGTGATATATGTGTGTTCATGAGCTTTTATAAACATGCATGGCAAGATATTTGGCTAGAATGTGATGATAGTTGAAATCGCGTATGGGACAGCCTTCTGCCTTGTTGGTACGGGATGATTTTGACCAGGTAAATGAGGTTGCAAATGTGTGAAAATTGGTAGGTAACTAGTTTTGCCAGTTCTGAGAATTTTTTACAGAAATAGGCCAAAGCTGATTTTGACTCTAAGGTCCTCAAAATGGAAAAATATCAAAATGTGTCCAAATCTGGAAAATCTGGGAAAATGAAGCAGGTTTTGGCAGATTCACTGTCCTTATAGAACGAACCAGTTTTGACTTAGTAAATGATATCAAAAATGAATGAAATTTTGTGTGCTGCTATATTTTTCAGTTCAGGACATTTTTGGCAGAAATGGACTAAGGCTAAATCTGAACCTAAGGCCCTCAAAAACGACAAGTATTGAAATGTGTGCAAATGTGGACAGTTTTGCATAGTCTCACGGTTTTGGCTATAACTCTTGAACCCGAACTCTAAATGATGCGAGGTTTGTTTCTGAATTTAGTTAACTCCTTAAGCTTTAAATTGAAATTTTGTTTACTGGAATTGGAGTTTGTTTTCTTGTCTCAATGATTGTGAGAAAACAGACCTTTGCTGTGAGGTTTCCATGTAGTGATATGCTTAGAAAAATTATTGTAACTTCTCTTGTTGTATTAAATGCTTGGGATTGTGGCATTGGGATGTTGTGTGGACTGTTTTGAATGTTTGAGGGTGTTTGAATTGATCAATGCATGGCTTGAGTCTAATTACGTGACAACTTAGGGCTTAATTGCACGGGTGAGCGTGAATTGAAACCCTAATGACTAGGTAAACTCGCTAAGTGTTGATCCTATGAATATCGTGTTTAATTATGTAATTAGTAGGCTGCCCGTAGTTGCCCTTATAGCCCTAAATATGATTCCGATGATTACATGTTGACAAGTAGGCTTTTCTTGCACCCGGTCCCACGTAGATGTCGTTGCATGTTGAATTATCTTATTATTTGATTACGTGAGCTTCGAAATGAGTTATATGACTTGATTTACATGCGTTACATGGCTGCCCGTTTAATATTCATATAACTCCATGTGCTTTACAAGTGAAATTACTTGTCATATCGTGCCTCGCGTGTTTACTTGTCAATGTGCAATCTTATGACTGCTCGGAGGCAACCTACTTTGTTGTCCTCCTAATGTGATATATTAAATGTCATAAATGTGCATTGCATACAAGGTTGCAACCTTTCATTCTGGCGTGGTAGCATTCACGCACACCGGGCGGCATCGGGCTTGCCAGTGCAACCGTGACTACCATTGTCCAATTCCCTCTCTCGCTTGGGGGCTAGACTTCCTCGGAGAGTTGGGTCGTAGGATTTCGGGGTACATCCGGAGTACACCCATTTGGCGTGATAAGGGGATGAATTGAAGTCGGCCGCAACAACTGATACTGGAAATGAACTGAGAGCAAAAGCTCACCGTATCCTTTTCACTATGTGTATAAGTACTCTTGCTTGGTTCCTAGAGGACCTCGGGGAGGAAAGACGGGTAATTGTGTTCTTTTACTTTTACATTACATTATGTACTTGTGATATAATGTCATACTTGCAAAAGGGTTTTCATAAGTTGAATCGGAAAATGAGTTTCAAAACTTATTTCTTGTTCCCCCTCGCTGAGTTCATAAGGACTCACCCTCTTTTATCATCTCAGGTGAAGAAGACTAGGAACAAGTACCCGAGGACAACGTGCCTAATGATGATTTCTTGGAATAATTGCTTGCCCTACGTGCCTTACTTGACTATGGCCATTTTGTGAACGATATGTTGCTTGAAGACTATTTCATTTCTTATGTTGCTTGTTATTGTATTGTAAATGACCCCCGTTGTAATTTGGGGTCTAATTTTGGCCTGTACTGATCATAACTAGATAGACACTACTATGGTCGTTTTTGCGATTGTTATTCGCTAGTATCTATCATAGGATTATGAAATATCAGGTAAGGATTAAGTAAAATGAATCTATCCAATTTTAAGCAGGTACTTATTGTTAGGCTAAGATCAACAGGTACTTTTGTAACAAGGATTAACAAACAAACGAGACATAGTACCATGCTAGGCTATTAATCAAACGAGACTTCAAAATAACTAGTAGGCGTTTCGATTGTGATAAATAGTAATCTTAGTTAGAAATGAAATTGTGAATGGAAATTTTGAGGCGTTTAGAGAATTAAGTCAAACTAAAGAGCCCAATTACAGCCATTATGCTACAGGTTTTCCGGAGAATTTGTGGAGTTTAGGCTAAAACGTTAAGCGTTAAACTTTCATGAACAATTAAGTACGTGATATGACTTGAATGTTCAGATCACACCCTAGTCTAACCTATATAGGTCGGGTTGGGGCGTGACATGAAGGTGCACTCATGGGGCGCCCATGTCGCACGAAGATGCACGCATGGGGCGCCCATGCCGCTCGATGGTGCGCGCATCGGTCGCGCTTACTGCACGATAGTCCGCGCATGTGGCCTGCATGGCGCACGAAGGTGCGCGCATGGTACGCCCATGCCGCACGATGGTGCGCACATTGGGCGTGCATGCCGCATGATGGTGTGCGCATGTGGCCCGCATGCCACATAAAAGTGCACGCATGGGGCGCCTATCCCGCACGATGATGCGTACATGCCTCACTAAGGTGAGCTCATGGGGCACCCATGCCACACGATGGTACGCGCATCGTGCGCCCATGCCGCACAATAGTGCGCGCATGTGGCCTGCATACCGCACAAAGGTACGCGCATGGGGTGCCCATGCCGCACGATGGTGTGTGCATTGGGCACGCATGCCGTACGATGGTACGAGCATATGGCCAGCATGCTGCACGAAGATGCGCGCATGGGGCGCCTATGGCGCATGATGGTGCGCGCATGCCGCACGAAGGTGCGTGCTTAGGGTGCCCATGCCGCTCGATGGTGAGTGCATCGGACGCGCATGTCGCAAGATAGTGCACGCATGTGGCCCCCATTCTGCACGAAGGTACGCGCATGGGGTGCCCATGCTGCACGGAGATGTGTGCATGGGGTACCCATGCTATACGATGGTGCGCGCATGCTTCATGAATGTGCGCGGATGGGGCGCCCATACCCCTCGATGGTGCATGCATGTGGCCCACATGCCGCACGAAGATGCGCGCATAGGGCGCCCATGCCGCACAATGGTATGCGCATCGGGTGCGCATGCTGCACGATGGTGTGCGCATGTGGCCCGCATGCCGCACAAAGGTGCACGCATGGGGCGCCCATGCCGCACGAAGATGCGCGTATGGGGCGCCCATGCCGCACGATAGTGTGCGCATGTTGCACGAAAGTGCGTGCATGGGGCGCCCATGCCGCTCGATGGCGCGCATGTGGCCCGCATGCTGTACGAAGGTGCTCGCATGTGGTGCCCAAGCTGCACGATGGTGGGCGCAACCCACACGAAGGTGCGCACATGGTGCGCCCATGTCGTACGATGGCGCAGGCATCGGGCGCACATGCCGCACAATGGTGCGCGCATGTGGCCCATATGCCGCACGATTGTGCACGCATGCCGCACGAAGGTTGCTTTTGATCCTTCGATGTCTGCTCTTCCTATCAATGTGAAGCAGAATTCACCAAGTGTTGGATTGTTCACCCACCAATAGGGAATGTGAGCTGGGTTTAGACTGTCGTGAGATAGGTTAGTTTTACCCTACTGATGACAGTGTCACAATAGTAATTCAACCTAGTACGTGAGGAACTGTTGATTCGCACAATTGGTCATTGCGCTTGGTTGAAAAGCCAGTGGCACAAAGCTACTATTCGCTGGATTATGACTGAACGCCTCTAAGTTAGAATCCGGGCTAGAAGCGACGCGCACGCCGGTCGCCTGTTCACCAACCCGCAGTAGGGGCCTCTGGTCCCCAAGGACACGTGTCGTTCACCAAGCCGTCATGACGGAAGCGTCGCGCCGGCCACCTTGAAGTACAATTCCCTTCGAGCAACGGGCAGAATCCTTTGTAGACGACTTAAATACGCGACGGGGTATTGTAAGTGGTAGAGTGGCCTTGCTGCCACGATCCACTAAGATTCAGCCCTTTGCCGCTTCGATTCGTCCCTCTCCCCTCCTCGCCTATCTCCATCCCATCCGTAATCCAATCCCGTCCCATTACATCAACCAACACTATTTCCCCTAAACGGGCCAAGAGGTTCGACACCCTATGCCGCTCCCCAAGTGTGTCTCCAAGTGCCTAAGTAAGTCATAAGTTGTAACCCATGTGTCAACGTAAGAATGCCCAAGTTTTGCCAGGTGCTCTGTGCCTAAGTCTGAATAACATCAGCCCAAGTTAGTTTGCCACGAACTCGCTACTTGCATAAGTGCTGCCGCAAGTGTCGTGGGGTTTCGAGGCAATGATGATGCCCAATGATGCCCAAGTGCTAAGTGCTATGGCCAAGGATGCCCAAGTGTTAAACCCAAGTGCTATGCCCAAGGATGCCCAAGTGTTAAACCCAATGATGCCCAAGTGTCGACATTATAAGTTTTAAGTGTCGACGCGCGAATGCCCAAAGTGCTATACCCAAGTGCTATGTGCTATGCCCAATGATGCCCAAGTGCTAACGGGCCTACTGCCGGCCAACCCCGCGCATCGCCTCGAGTGCCCAAGTGTTAGATAGCCTATGTTTGCTTCGTAAGAGTTGGCAAAAAATTTGAATCCGACCTTGTTTGCTGTCGGCTGGCCGAGGTGCCTAACATTCTTCCCTTAGCATTAACGGTGACTAAAGTTATGTTGCCCCTATCTTTGGCACGGCTGGGCACGTAGGTGAACGGTTGCGGCACGATTGCCCACGAATGGGGCACATAGTTAGGGCCTCGGATGAGCCATAGCTTGGCACACAGTTGGGGCACGGCTTGGCAAGCAATTGGGGCACAGTGGGGCCACGCATGGGGCACGATGGGTCAAATAGTTGGGGCAAGCAGTTGGGCCACGTGGGGCGCACACATGGGGTAACCATGCCGCACGAAGGGGCGGGCATAGAATGCCCATGCCTCACGATGGTGCGCGCATGTGGCCAGCATGCCGCACGAAGGTGCGCTCATGGCGCGCCCATGCTGCACGATGGTGCGTACATGGGGCGTCCATGCCGCACGATGGTCGGCGTATGCCGTACGAAGGTGCACGCATGAGGCACCCATGCCGCATGAAGGTGCGCGCATAGGGCACGCATGGGGTGCGCATGCAGCACGATGGTGCATGCATATGGCCCACATGTCGCACAAAGGTACGTGCATGGGGCACCCATGCCGCAAGAAGGTGCTCGCATGGGGCGCCCATTCCGCACGATGGTGTGCGCATAGGGCACCCATGCCGCCCGATGGTGCGCGTATGCTGTACGAAGGTACGCACATGGGGTGCCCATGCCGCATGAAGATGCACTCATGGGGCGCCCATGCTGCACAATGGTGCGAGCATGCCGCATGAAGGTGCTCGCATGGGGCGCGCATGCTGCACGATGGTTCGCGCATCCGTCGCGCATGCCACACGATGGTGCGCGCATGTGTCCTACATGGCGCATGAAGGTGCGCGCAAGGGAAACCCATGCCGCACGAAGGTGCGAGCATGGGGCACCCATACTGCATGATGGTGCGCACATACCGTACGAAGGTGCGCGCATCAGGAGCCCATGCTGCACGATGGTATGCACATGGGGCGTGCATACCGCACGATGGTGCGCGTATGTGCCCCGCATGCCGCACGAAAGTGCGTGCATGGGGCGCCCATGCCGCACGATGGTGTGCACATCGGGCGCTCATGTCGCAGGATGGTACATGCATGTGGCCCGCATGCAACATGATGGTGCGCGCATGGGGCGCGCATGCCACACGATGGTGTGCGCATGCCGCACGAAGGTGTGTACATGGGGCGCCCATGCCACACGATGGTTTGCGCATCGGGCGCGCATGCCGCACGATGGTAAGCGCATGAGGCCCGCATGCGGCCCGAAGGTACGCGCATGGAGCCCCCATGCCGCACGATGGTACGCGCATGGGGCACACATGCCGCACAATGGTGCGCGCATGGGGCGCCCTTGCAGCAAGATGGTGCAGGCATGGGGCACCCATGCCGCACGATGGTGCGCGCATGCCACACGAAGGTGTACCCATGATGCACGATGGTGCACTCATCGAGCGCACATGCCACACGATGGTGCTCGCATGTGGCCCACATGTCGCACGATGATGCGCGCTTGCCTCACGAAGGTGCGCGCATGGGGCGCCCATGCCGCACGATGATGCAGACATTAGGTGCGCATGTTGCACGATGGTGCGCGCATGTTGTCACGCTCCAACCCGACCTATAGAGGTTAGACTAGGGAGTGATCTAAACATTCAAGTCATTTCATGTACTTAATCGTTCATGAAGGTTTAACAGTTAATGTTTAGCCTAAACTCCACAAATTCTCTGGAAAAACCAGCAGCATAACGGCTATAATTGCGCTCTTTAGTTTGACCTAATTCTCTAAACGCCTCAAAACTTTCAATCTCAAATTCATTTCCAAGTAAGATTACTATTTATCACAAATCGGGGTGCCTACTAGTTATCTCGAAGCCTCATTTGACTAATAACCTAGCATGATACTATGTCTCGTTTATTTCTCAATCTAGTGACACCGGTACCTGTTGATCTTAGCTTAACAATGAGTACCTGCTTAAGATTGGATAAATTCATTTTACTTAACTCTTATCTAGTACTTCATAAGTCTGTGATAGATACGAAACCAAAGTAGCAATAGCAAAATGACCAGAAGAGTGTGTATCTAGTTATGATCAGTACAAGCCAAAATTAGACCCCAAATTACAATGGGGGTCATTTACAATAAACAACAAGCAACATAAGAAATAGTCTTCAATCAACGTATCGTTCACAAAATGACCATAGTCAAGTAAGACACGTAGGGCAAGCAATCATTCCAAGGAGTCATCAATAGGCACGTTATCCTCGAGTACTTGTTCTTGGTCTTCTTCACCTGAGAAGATAAAAGAGGGTGAGTCTTTATGAACTCAGCGAGGGGGAACGAGAAATACGTTTTGAAACTATTTTTCGGGTTAACTTATGAAAAACCCTTTTTGAAAACATGTTACGTATTACAAGTAATAAGGTACGCAAAGTACAATTACCAATCATTTCAAGGATACGGTGAGCATTTGCTCTCAATATTGTTTTCGATACGATTGTTGTGAGGCCCGACCCCGAATAACGTGCCTTACCTCGATTTGCGTGCCTTAGACCTAGACCTGTACGTCCGACCTTGGATTACATGCCTTGTCTTGGTTTTCGTGCATGCCTCGTTATACATGCCTTAACCTAGAATTGTGTGCCCTAATCCTCGTGTGTCTCTTTGTTTCGTGTGCATTAACCTTGAACCACGTGCTTTAACCTAGGTTTAAGAGTCGTGTCTTGAATTACGTGCATTGCATTGAATTACGTGCCATATTTTAATCTACGTTCATTCACCTAGGGTTGCGTGTGTTAGCATTAGAATCCGTGCATTTATCTTGAAGTACGTGCATTAGTCTTGAAGTTCGTGTCTTATCTCGTAGTTCGTGTCTACCTTGTAATTCGTGCCCTAGACCTAGGAATCCGTGCCACCACGCTAATCAATAAAGAATCCTACACAAAGCACAAGACAATAAAATAATCCTACACAATCCACTAACTATTATTATAATCCTAATTCAAATCTCTACAAAATCCACTAACAATAAACAATTCAATCTACACAAACACCTAAACATTCTTTATTCTTTATTCTCACCCAAAACCAATGCACCTCAAATTTCACCCTTATTATAATCCATAATATGTTAAATAGAATCTGAAATTTCAGCAATTTGCAAGCCCTTGGCTGACCACTAAGTGCATTTAGTCTAGCATTGCATAATTTATTCATAATCCTAGACAAACTATGACACAAAGGCATTAAAAAATTGCTCAATTCCCCTCAAATCTCCACCATTTTCGACCAGCCCTTGCATGCCCATGCTAAACATTTTAAATTCCATCTTGAAGACACAAAAAATCAGATTTTTGGCTGCCCAAGGCCGAGCATGCTTCATCAAGTTGCAAGGCTTTGTTTTCTTTTCATTTCACTCATTTTCCTCAAACTTCTCTCTCTCCCTCTCATTCTCTCTCTCCATTTTCGGTTCTTGGCTGAGTTCTCTATCTCCTTGGCTTGTCTTCTTCATAACTTAGCTGAGCCAAGTCAAGCAATCATCAAGAAAGTCGAGCAAACAAGCTAGAGTTCGAAAATCACTCATGCATGTGCATTGAAGCTTCATTTTCGGCCTAGGTGAGTTACTAAGCTTCCATTTCTTTTCTTCAAGTCCTAACTACATGCATGTGCTAAGAGATTGATCACTAAGCTAGGAAAAATAGAGAAACCAAGTTGGAATCTCGGCTAAGCAAGAAGAAGAGATTTGAAGCATCAACAAGTTTTTGTGCATCTTTGTGGTTGATTGCTAAGGTGAGGGTTAAAAACCTTTTGAAAACTCTTCAAAATTTCACATGCATGCTCATAAATGTATGTATTTGCTTCTGTACTTGAGATATATGGTCGTTCATAAGCTTAAACAACCATGCATGGCAAGATCTTGGCTTGAAAATGATGCTAGGTGAAGTCGAAATGGATGACAGCCTCTGACCAGTCTGTTCGAGGTAAGTTTAGCTAAGCAAATGATATTGAAAATCCTTGAAAATTCGTAGGTGACTAGTTTGGACAGTTTTGAACAGTTTTCCCAGAAATAGGACGAAGCTAATTTTGATTCTAAGGTCCTAAAAATGGAAATATTTAAAATGTGACAAAATCTGGAAATCTGGAAAAATGAAGCAGGTTTTGGCAGATGCACTGACCTTGTGGAACGAACCATATTTGACTTAGTAAATGATGTCCAAAATGAATAAAATTTGGTGTGCTGCTATATTTTTCAGTTCTGGACAATTTTGTCAGAAATGGACCAAAGCTAAAACTGACCCTAAGGACCTCAAAAACGTCAATTTCTGAAAAGTGTGCAAATCTGGACAGTTTTGTGCTACCTCACTGTTTCGGCTATAACTAATGATTCTGAACTCCAATTGATGCAAGGTTTGTTTCTGATTTTATTTAACTTCTTAAGATTTAATTTGACATCTTATTCACTGAATTTGGAGATTTTTTGATTATCCTATTGATTGTGGGAAAACAGCCTATTGCAGTAAAGGTTTCATTTAGCTACATGCTTGGAAAATTGTTGTAACCTCTCTTGTGGTTCTAATTGTGTGGAAATGTGGTGTTGGGATGTTATGTGGACTTTTTTGAGTACTTGAGGATGCTTGAATTGAATGATGCATGACTTGAGAATGATTTTGAGTTGACTTAGGGTTTAATCACGCGGTTAAGCATGAAACGGAAACCCTAATGACTAGGTAGTCTTGCTAAGTGTTGATCATTTGGATATTGTGTGGAAATTATATGCTTATTGGGCTGCCCGTTAATGTCTTATAACTTCAAATGTGATTTTGACCATTGCATGTTGACAAATAAGCTTTTCTTGCACCCGAACCCATGATTGATGTCATTGCATGTTGAATAATCTTATCACTTGATCATGTGGACTTCTTAATGAGTTATATGGCCTGTTTTACATGTGTTACATGGCTGCCCGTTTAATCTTCATATAACTCTATATGCCTTCAAGTGAAATTTTCATGTCTTATCGTGCCTTGCTTGTCTACCTGTCAATGTGCAATCTTATGACTGTCCGGAGGCAACCTACTTTGTTGTCCTCCTACTGTGATATATTACCTATTTTATCGTGCCCTGCCTGTTTACTTGGTCAATGTGCAATCTTATGACTGTCCGGAGGCAACCTACTTTGTTGTCCTCCTACTGTGATATATTAACTGTTTTATTGTGTCCTGCCTGTTTACTTGGTCAATGTGCAATCTTATGACTGTCCGGAGGCAACCTACTTTGTTGTCCTCCTACTGTGATATATTACCTGTCATAAATGTGCATTGCATACAAGGTTGCAACCTTTCCTGTCGGCATGGTAGCGATCACGCACGCTGGGCAGCATCGGGCTTGCCGGTGTTACCGTGACCACCATGGTCCCATTCCCTCTCTCGCTTGGGGCCTAGACTTCCTCGGAGAGTTGGGTCGTAGGATTTTGGGGTACATCCAGAGTACACCCACCTGGTGTGTTTGGGGGATGATTTGAAGTCGGCCGCAACAACTGATCCTGGATCTGATCTGAGAGCTAATGCTCACCGTATCCTTTTTATTATGTGTATAAGTACTCCCACTTGGATCCTAGAGAACCTCGGGGAGGAAAGACCGGTATTCCTGTTCTGTACTTGTATTTCTGTACTTGTATTTCTGTTGTATTCATGTTTGAAAAAGGGATTTTCATAAGTTTAACCGGAAAATGAGTTTCAAAACTTATTTCTCGTTCCCCCTCGTTGAGTTTATAAGGACTCACCCTCTTTTATCATCTCAGGTGAAGAAGATCAAGAACAGGTACCCGAGGACGATGTGCCTAACGATGATTCCTTGGAGTGATTGCCTGTCTTGTGTGCCTTGCGTGATTTTGGCTATTTGTGAACTATGCTACTTGAAGACTATTTCTTTTATGTTGCTCGTTGTTTATTGATGTAAATGACCCCGTTGTAATTTGGGTCTAATTCTGGGATTGTACTATCTATAACCGGACGAACTTTTATTTGGTTGTTTGCTTTCGTTTTCTTAATTAGTAGTTATCATAGGCATTCAAACCACTAGATGAACAATCAACTAAGTTAATTCTATCTAATTTCACTTAGGTGCTCATTTGCAAACTAAAGGATAATAGGTACTTGCATAATAGGAAATTGACAAATAAACAGGACATAGTTATCATGTTAGGCTTATTAACCAAACGAGACTTTCAAGATAAACTAGTTAGCCAATCGGTTGGTGACAAATAGGAGTCCTTAATGGAATTGGATTAATGATTGAAAGTTTTGAGGCTGTTAGAAAATTTAGGTCAAAACAAAGAGCCCAATTACAGCCGTTATGCTGCTGAATTTCCGGAAAATTTTGGAGTCTAGAATAACATGTTAAGTGTTAAACCTCATAGAACGATTAAGAATGTGAAAGGACTTGAATGTTTAGATCACACCCTAGTCTAACCTTTATAGGCCGGGTTGGGGCGTGACAATTGTTGCGGCCGACTTCAATAATCCACTTATCGCTTCTATTTGGGTGTACTCCGGATGTACCCCGAAAATCTACGACCCAACTCTCCGAGGGTGGAATGCCAAGCGAGAGAGGGAATTGGACCATGGTAGTCACGGTAGCACCGGCAAGCCCGATGTCGCCCGGCGTGCGTGAAACGCTACCATGCCACAATGAAAGGTTGCAACCTTGTATGCAATGCACATTTATAACATTTAACATATCACATTAGGAGGACAACAAAGTAGGTTGCCTCCGAGCAGTTATAAGATCGCACGTTGACAAGTAAACACACAAGGCATGCTATGACAGGTAATTTCACTTGTAAGGCACATGGAGTTACATGAATATTAAACGGACAGCCATGTAACACATGTGAATCAAGTCATATAACTCATTTCGGGGTTCACGCAATCAAATAATAAGGTCATACAACATGCAACGACATCCACGTGGGACCGGGTGCAAGAAAGGTCTACTTGTCAACATGTAATCATCGGAATCACATTTAGGGCTATAAGGGCAACTACAGGCAGCACCCTAATTACATAATTAGACAGGATAACCATAGGATCAACAATTAGCGCGTTTTCATAGTCACTAGGGTTTCAATTCATTCTTACCCGTGCTATTAAGCCACAAGTTGTCACGTAATTAAACTCAAGCCATGCATCGATTAACTAAAACACCCTCAATCATCCAAAACAGTCCATACAACATCCAAGTGCCACAATCCCAAGCATTTAATACAACGAGAGAAGTTACAATAATTTTCAAAGCATATCGCTAAACAAAAATCTCACTGCAATGGTCTGTTTTCCCACAATCATTTACACAAGCAAAAAATCTCCAATTCCAGTGAGCAAAATGTCAAATTAAAGCGTAAGGAGTGAACTAAATCTAGAAACAGACCTCACATCATTTGGAGTTCGGATTCAAGAGTTATAGCCAAAACCGTGAGACTACGCAAAACTATCTAGATTTGTACACATTTCAATACTTGTCGTTTTTAAAGACCTTAGGGTCAGATTTAGCCTTAGTCTATTTCTGACAAAAATGTCCAGAACTGAAAAATATAGCAATATACCAAATTTCATACATTTTAGATATCATTTAAACTGGTTCGTTCTACAGGGACAGTGAACTGCCAAAAATCCGCTCCATTTTCTCAGATTTTTCAGATTTGGACACCTTTCGATGTTTTTCCATTTTGGGGACCTTAGAGTCAAAATTGGCCTTGGCCTATTTCCATGAAAAATGTTCAGAACTGGAAAACCTAGTCACCTACCAATTTTCACATATTTTTAATATCATTTACTTGGTCAAATTCATTTCGCTGCAACAAGTCAGACAACTGCCATTTACGCGATTTCACCTATCTTCAAATTCTAGCCAAATATTTTGCCATGCATGTTTACAAAAGCTCATGTACACACATATATCACAAGTACAGAGGTAAAAATAGACATTTAAAGGCATGCATGTGGTTTTGGAAAGCTTTTAGAAAGGATTAACCCTCACCTTAGCCTATTGACAACAAATGATGCTCAAAACTCTTGAAGATGCACAAATGGTCTTCTCTCCTTGTTTGGCCGAGGGATAATGCTTGATTTCTTTAATTCCTAGCTGAGTTACCATGTCCTTAGTAAGTGCATGTGGTTAGAACAAAAAGAAAATGAAATAGAAGCTATCAAACATACCTAAGCCGAAATGAAGGTTCTATGAGCTTGCATGTATGTCTTTTTGCTTCTAGCTTGCTTGGTCGAGTTCCTTAGCGTCTTGAATGTCTTGATGAGCCTTAGGATGATGAGCTTAAGCTAGGGAGAGTGATGAAGCAGCCTAGGCCGAGAGAGAGAGAGGAATTGAGCTTGAGAGAATGTTTGCAAAGAATGAAATGTTGGTGTTGTGAGTGTGTCGGCCTTAAGCTTCAAGATTTCTAATTTTTGTGTCTTCAAGAGCATATTTTGAATTGTCTAGCATGGGCATTGAATGGATTGAAATGGTGAAGCATGGTGGAGGATAAAATAATGCTTGATTTCTTTTTTTTTAATGCATTGTTTGAAGTGATTTGTCATAGTTTGTCTTGTAATGTTTTTAATTATGCAAAGGCTTATCAAAATGCAAGGAGTGGTCAGCCAAGGTAAGGATAAATTCTGAATTTTTGTCTTGGTTAAGGCTTATTTTATTGTATGTGCTTGGAATATGCAAAGAATTAAAGAATAAGGAATAAGAATGTTTAGCTTTTTGTGATATTTCGTCTTCTAGTGAGTTGAATTAGTAATTTAATATTAGTTAGTGGAGTTGTAGGATTAATTAATAATCTAGTGCTTCGTGCAAGATGCTCTCTTGATTAGCGTGCGCGTACGCTTTCTAAGGTTTAGGGCACGCACTACGAGGTAAAGCACGAACTACGAGATGAATGCACGTTTTTCAAGTAAATGCATGCAACCCTAAATGAATGCACGTAATTCGATGCAAGGCACATAAAACGAGACACGACTCTTAAACCTAGGTCAAGGCATGCAATTCTAGGTAAGGGCACACGAAACGAGATATCGTACGTAAATTGAGGTTGGGCCTCACATCATCCCCTCCTTAAAAGAATTTCGTCCCGAAATTCGATATTACCTTTGAAATAATGCTGGATACTGTTGCTCCATCTGGTCTCGCCTTTCCCATGTTGCTTCTTCAACTCCATGATGATCCTACAACACTTTCACCATCGGTATAAATTTGTTGCGCAACTCCCGATCTTGCTGGTCTAGGATCCGAATGGGTTTCTCTTCATAAGATAAGTTCTCCCAAAGCTGCAACGGATCTGGCTCCAAGATATGCGATGGATCAAGGTGATACTTCCATAGCATCGAAACATGAAATACGTCGTGAATATTGGAGAGGTTTGGGGTAGTTCCATGTGATACGCCAATTTGCCAACCTTCTCAATTATCTCAAATGGTCTTACAAATCTCGGGCTTAACTTTCCACCCTTGTCGTGGTTAATCAGTCCCCTCCGAGGTGATATCTTCAAGAACACCTTGTTGCCGACCTTAAACTCTAGACTCCGTCTCCGTCGGTCTGCGTAATGTTTTTGCCTGCTTTGGGCGGTAAGCATCCGTTTAAGGATGAGGTGGACATTATCAACAGTCTTCATAAGTTCTGGTATTAGGGTCAGGTCGAAAGTCTTCGTCTCACCTACCCCATCCCAGTAAATTGGGGCTCGACACTTACGTCCATACAATGCCTCAAATAGGGCCATCCCGATAGTGGCTTGATAGCTGTTATTATAAGCGAACTCCGCTAGGGACAGATATTTCTCCCAACCTTTTCCGAAGTCTAAAACACATGCCCTCAGCATATCATCCAGAATTTGAATAGTTCTCTCAGATTGTCCGTCCGTTTGAGGGTGATAAGCCGTACTAAAACTCAACTTCGTTCCCAAAGCGTCTTGCAATCTCTTCCAAAATCGGGAAGTAAAATGAGGATCTCTATCCGACACAATACTCACAGGCATCCCGTGCAACCTTACAATATCCGCCACATACATATCTCCCAGTTTCTCAGGACTATCCTCCTTGTTCATCGGTAAGAAGTGCGCTGACTTAGTCAATCTATCCACTATGACCCAAACGGCGTTATGACCCTTTTGTGACCTGGGCAGGTCCATGACAAAGTCCATAGTTATGTGTTCCCATTTCCATTGAGGAATTTCTAACGGTTGAAGTAAACCTGCCGGTCGTTGATGTTCTGCTTTGACTCTCTGGCAAGTCAAACACTGTGACACAAACTCCGCAATCTCTCTCTTCATGTTATTCCACCAATAGTGTTGCTTCAAATCCCGGTACATCTTTGTTCCGCAGGGGTGAATAGTGTATCTTGAGTTATGGGCTTCTTCAATAATCTTCTTTTTCAACTCTGGATCATTAGGAACACAAATTGGATTCCTGACCCTCCAAATACCATCATCATGAAACTTGAAATCTATGTTGCTTTCTTTAATCTTCTGAAACTGTTGGTCCTTCTGTTGAGCCTCTTGTAATTTAGACAACAAGGTCGATTGAACTTGTGTAGTGGCAAAAAGTAACCCTTTTTGAGTCAATTGTGGTTTCCACAAAAATGCTTCCTTTAACAACTCCTGCACCTTAACTTCCAGTTTTGCCATGCTCGCTTTCCGACTTAAGGCATCTGCAACTACATTTTCTTTACTGGGCACATAATTGATTGTGCAGTTATAATCATCCAAAAGCTCCATCCACCGTCTTTGCCTCATGTTCAACTCTTTTTATGAGAACAAGTATTTCAAGCTCTTGTGATCAGTAAACACCTCGAACTTGTTACCCCACAAATAGTGTCTCCATTTCTTGAGTACAAACACAATAGTCACTAACTCCAAATCATGCGTCGGGTAGTTCAATTCATACGACTTTGGTTTCCTAGAAGCATACGCAATCACTCTACCATTTTGCATCAACACACACCCCAGTCCTTCCTTCGAAGCATCACTATAGATTACAAAGCCTTGACTCCCTTCAGGCAATGCAAGAACAAGTGCAGTAGTCAATCTTTTCTTCAATTCTTGAAAGCTGTTCTCACACTTGTCATCCCATACAAACTTTGTTTTCTTTTGAGTGAGCTTTGTAAGCAGTCCTGCAATCTTTGAGAAATCCTTCACGAACCTCCGATAATAGCCGGCTAGACCAAGAAAACTCCGAACCTCCGTAACATTTTTCGGCTTCTTCCAAGATATCACCACTTCTATCTTTGCTAGATCCACTGCTATTCCCTCTTGAGATATGATGTGCCCCAAGAATACAATCTGCCGCAACCAAAATTCGCATTTGCTAAACTTTGCATACAATTGATGCTCCCGAAGTTTTTGCAATACCAATCGCAGATATTGTTCATGCTTAGCCTCGGATTTTGAGTATACCAAAATATCATCAATAAAGATCAACACAAATTGGTCCAAGTAGGGTTGAAACACCCTGTGCATCAAGTCCATAAAAGCTGCAGGGGCATTAGTTAGCCCAAATGGCATCACCACATATTCATAGTGCATATACCTCGTCCTAAAAGCCATTTTAGGCACGTCCTCCTTTTTGATTCGCAACTGGTAGTACCCTTGCCTCAAGTCGAGCTTCGAATACACTTTAGCTCCCTGAAGTTGATCAAACAACTCATCGATCAGTGTAAGTGGGTATTTATTCTTGACGGTCACTTGGTTCAATCCTCGATAATCGATGCATAGCCTCAATGTTCCGTCTTTCTTCTTTACAAATAGGACTGGCGTACCCCAAGGAGATGAACTTGGTTGAACAAACCCCTTCTTCAACAATCCTTGCAATTGGTCCTTCAATTCTTGTAGCTTGGCTGGTGTCATACGATAGGGAGCTTTAGATATCGGCTGGGTGTCAGGCAGTAATTCTATAATGAACTCGATCTCCAGATTTGGGGGTAAACTGAGCAATTCTTCTGGAAACACATCCGCATAATCTTTAATCACTGGCATCTCCTCCAACTTAGCTTTGTTGGATGGCTTGTTGATGAGGTAAGCTAAGTATCCACTACATCCTTTTCTCAAGGACTTCACTACTTTCGTAGATGAAATGATGGAACTCCTGGTGAAGTCTCTTCGACCCATTACCTTTAATATTGGTTGACCAGGTATCTAGAATGTTACAATCTTCGTCCGGCAATCTAGTTGGGCATGATGCTTTGCCAACCAGTCCATCCCTAAGATGACTTCATAGTCTTGAAAGGGTAATACAATAAGATTGGCTGAGAATTCCCTATCTTTAATTTGGATTTTACATGCTTTACAAGCTGAGCGAGTAACAGGTTTAGAACCCATCGAAGTACCAACTTCTACTTCGCAAGGCAAACATACAACTCATAGTTTCACACGTTGCACACATAAAGGAATAATAAATGAATGAGTAGCACCTGGATCAATTAGCACCCTAACAGGTTGATTCAGTATCAAGAATGTACCTTCAACAACAGTGGTCTCCTCTAGAAGCTCCTCACACTCAAAAGCAGAAGCTCGGTCCTGTACTCTAGGAACTGCAGGCTTGCCTCTACCAGCTGGTTTAATATGATTTTGTGCCCCTTGCCATTTAGGACAATTCTTGACCTGGTGTTGATCGCTGCTACACCCTACACATCGTCTCGATTTCCTCCAACACTGGGCCTCGGTATGACCCTTCCTGTTACAGTAAGAACAAGTGACAGTCTGAGTAGTAGGTGAACTACCTGTGAATCCACGAGTAGAAGAGGTTGATGGTGCTTTAGTCGGGCCACGGTTATTGACTGGTCTGTTTTGGCTCTGGTCCTGACTGCAACTCTGAGTTTGGAATTTCCTCTGTTGTCCTGGAGGCTGATATGGTTTCTTGTTCAGCTGGCTCGAACTAGCTCTATCAAGTTTCCTCTTCTCAACTCGGGAGGCAGCCGCAAGGAGAACAAAATAGGTAGTAAAGTCATGCGAAGCCAACTGGTCCTGAATTTTTGGCCTCAACCCATTCGTAAATTTCCACATCTTCGCCTCAGGGGTACTGACCATGTATTGAGCATAACGGGACAGTCTGTCAAAACGAGCCTCATACTGGGCCACCGTCATGTTACCCTGGTTCAAGTGCATGAATTCCTCAATTCGCCTCTGCCTGGAAACTGCAGGTACGTATTTCTCCTTGAATGCCTTAACGAAATTACCCCATAAGCGAGGTGTATGATCAGTTTCCCAAAGTGCCTCCACAGTGTGCCACCAACGCTCAGCATCCCTGTGCAACAGAAACACAGCGAACTCAACTTTTTCCTCATCGGTATAATCAAGTGGCCTGAAAATCCTTTCAATCTCAGACAGCCAAG
Source organism: Ehretia macrophylla (assembly GCA_037974665.1). Classification (NCBI taxonomy): domain Eukaryota; kingdom Viridiplantae; phylum Streptophyta; class Magnoliopsida; order Boraginales; family Ehretiaceae; genus Ehretia; species Ehretia macrophylla. The sequence goes on from CM075775.1 coordinate 55,069,640, forward strand.
CCTCTGCCTTTTCATCATCAGCTTTCCCGAAGAATTTGGACGGGTGAAAGTCAAGGAACTTTCGCATTCTGTTGTTTCTCCCATGGTTAGCACCATTCCTGTTATTGTTGTTGTTGTTGTTGTTGTTTGCTTCACGTGTATCTTGACGTTCCATCACTCGCGACACGCGATCCATAGCATTCGCCATCATATTAAACATAGCCATGCTAGGATTAGTTTGATGAGCATCTTCGGTCTCTTGGGGCTCACCGCTCCTATTAGTATTGCGGGTACTAGGGCTAGCCATCTATAGGCACATATTATTATGCACAATTTATTGGAATACGACAAACAAGAATTTAATGTATAAGGCATGCAATATACAATTTTATATAGACACACAACTTTCGAAACATTTAAGACATGTTAATCACATAAGCACATAGAAACAGAGAAGGCACAATTGATATTGTCACACAATAACACACATAACAAGTCATCCTGATAATCTTAAGGCTTCTACCCATGGTCTGAGAGTTAAACCTGGCTTAAGCAATCTAAGCTCTGATACCATTTCTCTAAGGTGTCACACCCCAACCCGACCTATAAAGGTTAGACTAGGGTGTGATCTAAACATTCATATCATTTCACGTACTTAATCTTTCATGAAGGTTTAACACTTGATGTTTAGCCTAAACGCCACAAATTCTCTGTACAAATTCAAGTCATTTCACGTACAAATTCAAGTCATCTCAAATTCATTTCCAACTAAGATTACTATTTATCGCCAATCGGGGTGCCTACTAGTTATCTTGAAGCCTCGTTTGACTAATAACCTAGCATGATACTATGTCTCATTTATTTGTAAATCTAGTTACACCGGTGCCTATTGATCTTAGCTTAACAATGAGTACCTGCTTAAGATTGGATAAATTCATTTTACTTAACTCTTATCTAGTACATCATAAGTTTGTGATAGATACTAAACCAAAGTAGCGACAGCAAAATGACTGTAAGAGTGTGTATCTAGTTATGATCAGTACAAGCCAAAATTAGACCCCAAATTACAACGGGGGTCATTTACAGTACAACAACAAGCAACATAAGAAATAGTCTTCAAGCAACATATCGTTCCCAAAATGGCCATAGTCAAGTAAGGCACGTAGGGTAAGAAATCATTCCAAGGAGTCATCAATAGGCACATTATCCTCGGGTACCTGTTCCTGGTCTTCTTCACCTGAGATGATAAAAGAGGGTGAGTCCTTATGAACTCAGTGAGGAGGAACGAGAAATACGATTTGAAACTCTTTTTTTTTATTAACTTATGAAAAATCCATTTTTGAAAACATGTCACGTATTACAAGTAATAAGGTATGCAAAGTATAAGAATCAAATTGAGCAACAGATACAATTACCAATCATTTTAAGGATACGGTGAGTATTTGCTCTCAATATCAATTTCGATACGATTGTTGCGACCGACTTCAATAATCCACTTATCACTCCCATTTAGGTGTACTCCGGATGTACCCCAAAAACCTACGACCCAACTCTCCGAGGGTAGAATGCCAAGCGAGAGAGGGAATTGGACCATGGTAGTCACGGTAGCACCGGCAAGCCCGATGTCGCCCGGCGTGCGTGAAATGCTACCATGCCACAATGAAAGGTTGCAACCTTGTATGCCATGCACATTTATAACATTTAACATATCACATTAGGAGGACAACAAAGTAGGTTGCCTCCGAGCAGTTATAAGATCGTACGTTGACAAGTAAACACACAAGGCATGCTATGACAGGTAATTTCACTTGTAAAGCACATGGAGTTATATGAATATTAAACGGACAGCCATGTAACACATGTGAATCAAGTCATATAACTCATTTCAGGGTTCACGCAATCAAATAATAAGGTTTTACAACATGCAACGACATCTACGTGGGACCGGGTGCAAGAAAGGACTACTTGTCAACATGTAATCATCAGAATCACATTTAGGGCTATAAGGGAAACTACGGGCAGCACCCTAATTACATAATTAGACACGATAACCATAGGATCAACACTTAGCGCATTTTCATAGTCACTACGGTTTCAATTCATGCTTACCCGTGCGATTAAGCCACAAGTTGTCACGTAATTAGACTCAAGCCATGCATCGATTAATTAAAACACCCTCAATCATCCAAAACAGTCCACACAACATCCAAGTGCCACAATCCCAAGCATTTAATACAACGAGAGAAGTTACAATAATTTTCAAAGCATATCACTAAACAAAAATCTCACTGCAATGTTGTGTCTTCCCACAATCATTTAGACAAGCAAAAAATCTCTAATTCCAGTTAGCAAAATGTCAAATTAAAGCTAAAGGAGTGAACTAAATCTAGAAACAAACCTCGCATCATTTGGAGTTCGGATTCAAGAGTTATAGCCAAAACCATGAGACTACGCAAAACTGTCCAGATTTGTACACATTTCAATACTTGTCGTTTTTAAAGACCTTAGGGTCAGATTTAGCCTTAGTCTATTTCTGACAAAAATGCCTAGAACTGATAAATCTAGCAATCCACCTAATTTCATGTATTTTAGATATCATTTACTAAGTCAAAACTGGTTCGTTCTACAGGGACAGTGAACCGCCAAAAACCTGCCCCATTTTCCCAGATTTTTTCAGATTTGGACACCTTTCGATGTTTTGCAATTTTTGGGACCTTAGAGTCAAAATTGGCCTTCACATATTTCTATGAAAAATGCTCAGAACTGGAAAAAAATAGTCACCTATTATTTTTCAAGCATTTTAAACATCACTTACTTGGTCAAATTCACTTCGCTCCAACAAGTCAGAAAACTGCAATCTACGCGATTTCACCTATCTTCAAATTCTAGCCAAATATCTTGCCATGCATGTTTACAAAAGCTCGTGTACACACATATATCACAAGTACAGAGATAAAAATAGACATTTAAAGGCATGCATGTGGTTTTGGAAAGCTTTTAAAAAGGATTAACCCTCACCTTAGCCTATTGACAACAAATGATGCTCAAAACTCTTGAAGATGTACAAATGGTCTTCTCTCCTTGTTTGGCAAAGGGATAATACTTGATTTCTTTAATTCCTAGCTGAGTTACCATGTCCTTAGTACGTGCATGTGGTTATAAAAAAAGGAAATGAAATAGAAGCTATCAAACATACCTAAGCCGAAATAAAGGTTCTATGAGCTTGCATGTATGTCTTTTTGGTTCTAGCTTGCTTGGTCAAGTTCCTTAGTGTCTTGAATGTCTTGATGAACCTTAGGATGATGAGCTTAAGATAGGGAGAGTGATGAAGCAGCCTAGGCCGAGAAAGAGAGAGGAATTAAGCTTGAGAGAATGTTTGCAAAGAATGAATTGTTGGTGTTGTGAGAGTGTCGGCCTTGAGCTTCAAGATTTCTGATTTTTGTGTCTTCAAGAGCATATTTTGAATTGTCTAGCATGGGAATTGAATGGATCGAAAATGTGAAGCATGGTGGAGGATAAAATAATGTTTGATTTCATTTTTCTATGCATTGTTTGAAGTGATTTGTCATAGTTTGTCTTGTAATGTTTTTAATTATGCAAAGGCTTATCAAAATGCAAGGAGTGGTCGGCCAAGGTAAGGAAAAATTCTGAATTTTTGTCTTGGTTAAGGCTTATTTAATTGTATGTGCTTGGAATATGCAAAGAATTAAAGAATAAAGAATAAGAATGTTTAGCTTTTTGTGAGATTTTGTCTTCTAGTGAGTTGAATTAGCATTTTAATATTAGTTAGTGGAGTTGTAGGATTAATTAATAATCTAGTGCTTTGTGCAAGATGCTCTCTTGATTAGCGTGCGGGTACACTTTCCTAGGTTTAGGGCACGCACTACGAGGTAAAGCACGAACTACGAGATGAATGCACGTTTCTCAAATAAATGCACGCAACCCTAAATGAATCCACGTAATTCAATGCAAGGCACACAAAACGAAACATGACTCTTAAACCTAGGTCAAGGCACGCAAATCTAGGTAGAGCACATGAAACGAGGTATCGTATGCAAATCGAGGTCGGGCCTCACATTTGTGGCCCGCATGCTGCACGAAGGTTCGGGCATGGGGCGCCCGTGCAGCAAGATGCTGCGCGCACGTAGCGCGCGTGGGACGCTCAATGGGAACTGTTGGGGCACTGTTGGGGCACGGCTGCAAGGCCTGCCACAGACCTAAGTCAAACAACCTAAACCTGCAAGGCGATCTAATGCAGTAATCTTTAATAACAGTCAATCTGCCAAACCAAACCAGAGCATCTATATACCACGATAAGCAAATATACAAGACCTGGCCTTGTTTATATTTACATAACTACTTCTGCAAAATTACGTCAACCTTAACCAGAAAATTTATCTACAGTGCAGAACTGAAGACAAAAGAAACAGCTTTCAAAAGGTAAAACTAGTAAAAGACTATGTCTGGTCCCCACTCTGGTCCTCATCTACCTGCTACTCCTCTCTCATATTCTTTTCTCCCTGGTACTCTTCTCCTTGATACTCTATACCCTAATATTCCTCCCCACTTTCCTTTGCACAGCCAATAAATGAAATGATCGAACGAAGCTCATTATGTAGAATACCCTGAAAACTTATGAAATATCCATGAAGCATTTGGTAGAAAGAGAAGGTAATAAGCATATGGAATATAATCTGAGTACAACTGCATAGCTGTGATGAACAATTGATACATATAATTAACAATTACGGAGTTTTACCAGCCACTGATACAATTGCCTACAGACATGTCTAACAATTGATGCATTCCTGCCATCGATGTATATGCCTAACAATTAATGCACAACTGATTAATCTGATAACAATTGATACATATATATAACAGAGTAGGCCTAAAAGCTAGAACGACTATATATTTTACCCTGCTGTCTGGGTGTCACAATGTACAATGAATACGGGCAAGTGTTTTACAGGTGATAAAGAACAAAGAGTCAAAAGCGGATCAACTTGAATAAGAAAGAGAGTGCATAGCTCGAACTAAAACAAAGTAAAAGTGTGTGTATGATGGGTATTCTACTTACCTTGACCTAGCTTTAACTTATTCAACCCTCTGACTAGGACAACCGATTCAAGAGTGACTCACAACTGCACCATAGTAAATTTTAGTAAAACATTAAACTCTAGAAGACAAGTAAAAATGGTATAAAATAATAGCACATTATATTTCATTTACTATTGTATCTATTTTATCTTATTTGACTTTTTTTTCTATATGGCAATAACATACACATATACGTCACCACAACTTATCATCACTCACTGTTATCACCTTACGTAATGTCTTTAACAACTTTAATTCATGAACACCAGGGAACATATAACTTCTAACGAGTATGCAGTCAAATCATTGCTTAAAACTCAAATCATGTTCTTCGAATTATATACACATACATAAAAAAAATTTAGAACCCATACAATTCTCAATTACATATGTATACATATAACTTCTTTTTCCCTATTACACTCACGGCAACACAACTATATAACCAAACATGTACACCCAAATTCTCTAACGTGCAAATGCTATACAACAAGTATATAGGTCAATAACTTCTCAAACCAACTCATTTTACACACTTACAAGCATATATACATATTAATTTCTAAAATTCAGAATTAATCTAAACCCATTTACCTACCATTCCACACATGAAATCAATAACCATCTCTAAATCATGTAGAACTTTGACTAAATTAATATCTAACAAGTATACTAAGGATTTATGCCACAACTTAAATTATTAAAAAAGTTTACACATATATATACATATATACATACATAAATAAGCAAAAATTTCACAATAGAATTAAACCCACTTACATGCTATGACCTCTAATGCATTAGAATCTTTCATTTTCTAGGTTTAATGAGTAGTTTAGCTTGGTTTGCAGCTGGGTCGCGTTCTGCTTCTAGGTTAACGGGTAGAGGGGTGTTGTGAAAAGAAAATGGGAAAAGTTGTCTTGGTTTGCTGAACTTAAACTGGCCTAATAGCCCTTCATGTATATATATTACTAATGTTTAGCTCTTGTAACAAGCTAGCTTTAGTTCAGTTGGTTAAAATGTGTGCAAAGAAGGAAGAGGTCACGGGTTCGAATCTCTCAGCTGCCTTCCTAGTTTTGCCAAGTTCTTTTCTTCTCTCTCTTTTTTTTATCTTTTTCCTTTTAGCTTATCTAACAAATAAAAGAAATAAACATTTAAATAGTATGAGATGTAATGCTATGTGGTGCTGGGGGTTACACTCTTCCCTCCTTCAAAAGTTTCATCCTCGAAACTTATTTACCTGGCACTTCAAACAAAAATGGGTACTTGTCACGAATCTCTGATTCTAGTTCCCAAGTGGCTTCTCTATTAGTACGATTATTACTCCACCGAACCTTCACATATGGAATAGTACGACGCCGTAGTACTTGATCTTTTCTGTCAATAATAGCCACTGGATGCTCAACATACTTTAGATTATCTTTCACTTGAATCTGGTCATACTGTAGAATGTGGTTGGGATCTAGTACATATTTCCGCAGCTGTGAGACGTGAAATATATTGTGGACACCTGCCAATGCTGGAGGTAGAGTTATCTTATAAGCAACTGCTCCAATTCGCTTTCATACTTCAAACGGGCCCACATATCGTGCATTCAACTTCCCTCGTCTACCAAATCTGATTACACCTTTGGTTCGTGGCATCTTTAAAAACACATGATCACCTACCTTGAATGCTAGATCTTTCTGCCTTATATCCGCCCAGCTCTTTTGTCTGTCTAGTGTTGTTTTAAGTCGTGCTCGAATCAATTTAACTTTTTCTTCTGCATCTTCAAGGAGTTGAGAGTTTACTACTTTTCTTTCATCCAAATCCCAATATAATGGAGTCCTGCATTTCCAACCATATAATGCTTCGTAGGGTGCCATCTGAATGCTGGACTGGTAACTGTTATTATATGCAAATTCAACCTAAGCCAAGTAAGAATCCCAATTACCGCCCCAATTCAAAACACAAGCTCGGAGCATATCTTTCAAAATTTGGATAGTTCTTTCTGTTTGACCATCTATTTGAGGATGAAATGCGGTACTTATCCTTAATTGCGTACCTAATGCTCGTTGCATACCCTGCCAGAATCTTGATGTAAATCTTGGATCACGATCAGACACAATTTCTTTTGGTACACTGTGAAGACATATTACCTTATCTATGTATTGCTTAGCCAACTTGTCTTTACTTTCATCAACCGGGATAGGTAGAAAATGATCCGTCTTGATCAACATATCCATGATTACCCAAATCTCATCCTTTTTATTTATAGTCTTCAGCAAACCCATAACAAAATCCATGGATACACTATTCCATTTCCACTCGGGAATCTTCAATTGTTGTAATAGTCCTGAGGGCTTTTGATGTTCAGCTTTGATCTTTTGACATGTTAAGCATTTAGCTACATAGTCCTCAACTTCACGTTTCATGTTATTCCACCAGAAATGTTCTCGAAGATCCCTGTACATTTTAGTTCCACCTGGATGTACTGTAAATGGAGAGTCATGTGCTTCAGACATAATTTCTATTTTCAATGTTGGGTCATCCGGCACACATAATCTACTGTTGTAGCGAACAATGCCGTTTTTATCTTTTTGAAATTCAATTTCCTTTCCTTATTCAAATTTATTTCTAATCATTTCCAAGAAAGGATCATTCTTCTAAGCTTCCTTGATTCGATCCAATAATGTAGGATGAATGATTAAGTGAGCATATAAGCTTTTCTCACCAAGGGTAACTATTCCCAATTGTAACCTTTCAAACTCTTTGATCAATTCTTTCTCTGATTTCAATAAGGACGCTGCAGTAGTCACTACCGGTCTTCTACTTAAAGCATCTGCCACTTTATTAGCCTTTCCAGGATGGTAGTGAATTTGTAAATCATAGTCCTTCAGAAGCTTTAACCATCTCCTCTGTCTGAGGTTCAATTCTTTTTGCAAAAAGATGTACTTTAAACTTTGATGATCGGTGTATACATCACAAGTAGCTCCGTACAGATAATGCCGCCAGATCTTAAGAGCAAATATAACCACTGCTAGCTCCAGATCATGAGTGGGATAATTTTGTTTATAACTCTTCAATTGCCTGGAGGCATATGCAATCACTTTTCCATGCTGCATGAATACATATCCTAAACCACTTCTGGAAGCATCATTGTATATAGCAAAGCCTTCTGTCCTAGATGAAAGAGTTAATATTGGTGCCGAGATTAAACGATTCTTCAATTCTTGAAAACTTTGGTCACATGTCACAGTCCACTCGAATTTGGAGCTCTTTCGAGTTAACTGTGTCAAAGGTGTAGCTAACAGCACAAATCCTTCCACAAATTTCTTGTAATATCCAGCTAACCCGAGAAAACTGCGAACTTTAGTAACAGAAGTTGGTCTTGGCCAATTACTCACTACCTCAATTTTATGAGGATCTACAGATATGCCATCCTTGGATATAACATGCCCCAAGAAAGTCACACTACTCAACCAGAAGTCACATTTTTTTAGTTTAGCTTATAACTGTTTTTCTCGAAGGGTTTGCAACACTATTCTAAGGTGTTGCTCGTGGTCCTCATGACTCTTGGAGTATATCAGAATGTCATCTATAAACACCACCATGAATTGATCTAGGTATGGCTTGAATACCGTGTTCATCAAATCCATAAAAGCTGCTGGAGCATTTGTCAGACCAAATGGCATCACCACAAACTCATAATGCCTATATCTGGTTCGGAAAGCTGTCTTTGAAACATCATCTGCTTTAACTCTCAATTGATGATAACTCGACCTCAAATCTATCTTTGAGAATACCCGAGCACCCTGAAAATGGTCAAATAGATCATCGATATGAGGCAAATGATATCTGTTCTTCACTGTAACTTTATTCAGCTCACGGTAGTCAATGCATAACCTTAAACTGCCATCCTTTTTTTTTTACAAATAATACTGGTGCTCCCCAAGGAGAAACGCTAGGATGGATCTGACCCTTATCAAGTAGCTCTTGCAACTGTATCTTTAATTCTTTCAGTTTTGTTGGGGCCATTCTGTATGGGGTCTTTGATGTTGGTTGAGTATCTGGCAGAAGTTCTATCTTAAACTCAACTTCACGTTCCGGAAGCAACCCTGGAATATCATCTGGAAATACATCCGGAAATTCTCTGACAATAGGACTGTTTTCAACTTCTTGCTCTTTCTGCTTCGTATCCACCACATAGGCAAGAAACCCATCATAACCCTTCTTCAATAATTTTTGAGCTCTCAACGCAGATATAACACAAGGCATCTCCCATTTTCTTCCTTGAAATTCAAACTTAGATTCAAAGTATAACCTTTTTGGCAAAGCAATCCATATAACCATGGTATGTTGATAGCCAATCCATTCCCAAAATGACATCAAAATCTTTCATATCCGAGCAAATTAGATTGGCTAACAGTTTTCTACCTTCTACAAGTACTATGCAATTTTTACATACAGAGTTTGTATTAACAAAAACTCCAACAGGAGATTTCACATATAATGGTATCTCTAATGGCTCAGGTAAGATATTCAACATGGATGCAAATGCCAAGGAAGTAAAAGAATAGTTCGAGCCAGTATCAAATAACACATGTACATATGTATCAGAAATTCGTAAGATACCTGTAACCACTGAATCAGAGGCATGGGTATCTCCATAAACCAAAGCATATAATCTAGGTCGAGGCTGAGACCCCTGACCACCACCTCTAGGAGCTGTCTGCTGAACTGGTCGAACTGTCGGTGGAAGAACTGGTCTAACAGTAGGTGCACGGATATCTCCCTGACCAATTGCCAAGGCAATTAATCTCTGAGGACATTCTCGGATACGATGTTCTACAGATCCATACCAAAAACACCCGCCAGTCAACCAACGACATGCCTCAGTACAATGAGCTTTACCACACTGCATACATTTAGGTACCTTTGTCGAAAGTGGTCTTTGGCCTGCTGGTCGTGGCACATACGGCCTGTATTGAGAAGTCTAACCACTAGGCTGCTATTTAAAAGGTTTCTTTGAAGAACTACCTCCAAACTTTTGACCCTGTGATTCACCCCATGGCCTATCTCACCTTTTATCCCCTGTAACTTGTTGTTGTTGTGGCTAAAATTGTGATTGCAATAGCATGTTTTCTCCTATCTCAGCAATCACTGCTGCCTCGTAAGCATACCGAAAAACCTGATGTTGCTGAGTGGCCACAAACTGGAATATGTATGGTCGCAAACCAGATTCAAATCTCATAATTTTTGCTCGCTCTGGTCTTACTAGATATGGTGCGAATTTAGAAAGAGCAATAAACTTGTCTGTGTACTCACTCACTGCCATGTTGTTCTGTTTCAGATGGATGAACTCATCTAACTTGATATCTTTGTAGGACTCTGGATAGAACTCAGCTTGGAATAGCTCACGAAAATCTGCCCAAGTAATTGGACCATCTAATTCAGTCCTTTTGATGCTCCACCACGACTCTGCGTTATCACGAAACATATGAGTCCCAAAACGAACTTTTCTTTCATCATCATACTGTAATACCTCATATATTCTCTCTACTGCATCGACCCATTCAAAAGCTATTTAGGGTCACTTTCTCATCGAAATAACGGTCATATCTTTAAAATCCTTTAGTGCTTGATATTCATTTGATTCTTCTCCCCTACGAGCTGATGCCTCTCTTGCCATAGTTGTGGCCACCAGTTGTAACATAGCATTTGCAAATGTTGCTGAGTCGACCTGGGGTACTTGACTAGTCTGAGGAACTGGCTCTCTGGTGGCTGTTCCTTGCACATCATGGCCTGTTGTCTCAGAGGATGAGGGAATCCCCGAACTAGAGGTAGGACGATATGCCATTTCCTGTAATAATGACATGAAAACACTTCCAATATTTTACAACATAATATAATAATCATATATGTGAAGTTAACTTAGTAAAAGCCTAGCTACCCATGACCTAAATCCCATAGATTGCCAAACCTATTGCTTTGATACCAACTCTGTCACGCCCCGAATTTCAATTCTAAAACTTGGGTCGTGACCTGCCACAGACCTAAGTCAAACAACCTAAGCCTGCAAGGCGATCTAAAACAGTAATCATTAATAACAATCAATCTGCCAAACCAAACCAGAGCATCTATATACCACGATAAGCAAATACACAAGACCTGGCCTTGTTTATATTTACATAACTACTTCTGCAAAATTACATCAACCTTAACTAGCAAGTTTATCTACAGTGCTGAAATGACGACAAAATAAACAGCTTTCAAAAGGTACAACTAGTAAAATACTATGTTTGGTCCCCACCCTAGTCCTCATCTACCTGATACTTTTCTCTCAGATTCTCTTCTCCCTGATACTCTATGCCCTGATATTCCTCCCCATTTTCCTCTACACAGCCAATAAATGAAATGAGCGAACGAAGCTCATTAAGTAGAATACCCTAAAAACTTATGAAATATCAATGAAGCATTTGGTAGAAACAGAAGGTAATAAGCATACAGAATAGAATATGAGTACAACTGCACAGCTGTGATAAACAATTGATACATATAATTAACAATTGCGGAGTTTTGCCGGCCACTGATACAATTGCCTAACAGATATGTCTAACAATTGATGCATTCCTGGCATCGATGCGTCTGCCTAACAATTGATGCACAACTGAGTCATTTGAACAATTGATACATACATAGATAACAGAGTAGGCCTAAAAGCCAGGACAGCTATATATTTCACCCTGCCGTCTGGGTGTCACAGCGTACAATGAATAAGGGCAAGTGTTTTTCAAGTGATAAAGAACAAAGAGTCAAAAGTGGATCAACTTGAATAAGAAAGAGAGTGCATAGCTCAAACTGAACAAAGTAAAAGTGTGTGTGTGACGGGTATTCTACTTACTTTGACCTGGCTTTAACTTTTTCAACCCTCTGACTAAGACAACCGATTAGAGAGTGACTCACAACTATACCACAGTAAATTTTACTAAAACATTAAACTTTAGAAGACAAGTAAAAATGGTATAAAATAATAGCACATTATATTTCATTTACTATCTTATCTATTTTATCTTACTTGACTTCCTTTTCTATATGGCAATAACATATACATATACGTTACCACAACTTATCATCACTCACTGTTATCACCTCACATAATGTCTTTAACAACTTTAATTCATGAACACCAGGGAACATATAACTTCTAATGAGTAGGAAGTCAAATCATTGCTTAAAAATCAAATCATGTTCTTTTAATTACATACACATACATAAAAAAAAAATATAGAACCCATACAATTCTCAATTATATATGTATACAGATAACTTCTTTTTCCCTATTACACTCACGACAACACAACTATATAACCAAACATGTACACCCAATTTCTCTAACGTGCAAATGCTATACAACAAGTATATAGGTCAATAACTTCTCAAAACAACTTATTTTACACACATACAAGCATATATACATATTAATTACTAAAATTCAGAATTGATCTAAACCTATTTACCTACCATTCTACACATAAAACCAATAACCATCTCTAAATTATGTAGAACTTTGACTAAATTAATATCTAACAAGTATACTAAGGATTTGTGCCACAACTTAAAACATTAAAAGAGTTTACACATATATATACATATATACATACATAAATAAGCAGAAATTTCACAATAGAATTAAACCCACTTATATGCTATGACATCCAATGCGTTAGAATCTAATGTTTTCTAGCTTTAATGAGTAGTTTAGCTTGGTTTGCATCTAGGTCGCGTTCTGCTTCTAGGTTAACGGGTAGGGGGAATTGTGAAAACAAAATAGGAAAAGTTGTCTTGGTTTACTGAACTTAAACTGATCTAATAGCCTTTCATGTATATATATTACTAATGTTTAGTTATGGTAACAAGTTAGCTTTAGCTCAGTTAGTTAAAACGTGTGCAAAGAAGAAAGAGGTCACGGGTTTGAATCCCTCAATTGCCTTCCTAGTTTTGCTAAGTTCTTTTCTTCTCTTTATTTTTTATCTTTTTCCTTTTAGCTTAACTAACAAATAAAAGAAATAAACATTTAAATAGCATGAGATGTAATACTATGTGGTGCTGGGTATTACACCATTGTCCTCGCTGAGTCGTAATGCGACGGACGTGGTCTAGTGTCGTGGCAATCCAAGCACTGCGTGGGTAGGAAGGTAGTTTGCTTGTCCCGTTTTGTGCATACGGGGGGACGGTGAGGGGCATGCGTGATGCGCAAATTGCCTAGCACATGTAGCATTGGATTTCGTTAAGCAACGACGCGAGTGTTGCAATGAGACGATTGCTGATACTTCAATGTCGTGGCGATCCAAGCACCATGCAGCCTTGAAGCCATCCCCCGGTTGGTTTCAACAGGCCTGTACGATGCGTGAATCGCCTAGCACACGACGCCATGGTCCTCGCTGAGTTGTAATACGACGGACGTGGTCTAGTATCATGGCGATCCAAGCACCGCATGGGTAGGAAGGTAGTTTGCTTGTCCCATTTCGTGCATATAGGTGCATACAAGGGAACGGTGGGGGTCATGCGTGATGCGCGAATCGCCTAACACATGTGGCATTGGCTTTCGTTAAATAACTATGTGAGCATTGCGATGAGACAATTGCTGATGCTTCAATGTCCTGGCGATCCAAACACCGTGCGGCCTTGAAGCCGTCCCCCGGTTGGTTCCGACGGGCCTGTGCGATGCGTGAATTGCCTAGCACACGACGCTATGGTCATCGCTGAGTCATAATGCGTCAGACGTGGTCTAGTGTTGTGGCGATCCAAGCACCGCGTGGGCAGGAAGGTAGTTTGCTTGTCCTGTTTCGTGCATACAGGGGGACGGTGGGGGGGCATGCGTGATGCACAAATCGCCTAGCACATGTGGCATTGGCTTTCATAAAGCAATGACGCGAGCGTTGCGATGAGACGATTGTTGATACTTCAATGTCGTGGCGATCCAAGCACCATCCGGCCTTGAAGTTGTCCCCCAGTTGTTTCCGACTGGCCTGCGCGATGCGCGAATCGCCTAGTACACGATGCCTTAGTCCTCGCTGAGATGTAATGTGACGGACGTGGTCTAGTGTCATGGCGATCCAAGTACTGCGTTGGCAGGAAGGTAGTTTGCTTGTCCCGTTCCGTGCATACGGGTGCATACAGGGGGACGGTGAGGGGCATGCGTGATGCGCGAATCGCCTAGCACATGTGGCATTGGCTTTTGTTAAGCAACGACGCGAGCGTTGCAATGAGATAATTGTTGATGCTTCAATGTCGTGGTGATCAAAGCACCGTGCTACCTCGAAGCCATCCCCCAGTGTGTTCCTATGGCCTTGTATGATGCGCGAATCGCCTAGCACACGATGCCATGGTCCTCGTTGAGGCGTAATATGACGGACGTGGTCTAGTGTCGTGGCGATCCAAGCACCGCATGGGCAGAAAGTTTGCTTGTCCCATTCCGTGCATGTGGGTGCATATAAGGGGACGGTGGGGGACTGCGCGATGCGCGAATCGCTTAGCACCCGACCTTGGCTTTCGTTAAGTGACGACGCGAGCATTGCGATGAAACAATGGCTAGAGCTTCACCGTGCTGCCTCGAAGCCGTCCCACGGTATGTTCCCACTGGCCTACGCGATGCACGAATCACCTAGCACACGATGCCATGGTGCTTGCTGAGTTGTAATACGACAGACGTGGTCTAGTGTCATGGTGATCCAAGCACCGTGTGGGTAGGAAGTCCGCTTTCGGTTGGTACCTTAGTTGCGTGCAATCGGTGCATGGTCAGGCACCATGAAGTAGGCCCTTAAGCTTGCGACATGCGGCCTGGTCATGTACCTTGTGTTGTTCCCGTCCCATGTCCCTCAGAAATTCTTCATGCCTAGGGTGCGTGCTCAGGCCATCTTGCCAGTTTCGTTCACCTAAAGGGCTTTGTTT
>CM075775.1:55092151-55127151 GCA_037974665.1 Ehretia macrophylla
GAGGTCGCTTAATTTTGAGGCTTGTAGCCTTGTATATATTTTCTAGTTTGAGGCCTCTATGGTCTTATGTTGTATAAGTTGAAAGAATGTAAAGTTGTAACTTATACTCTTGTGACTAGTAAGACAATGCATGCTAATGGAATTGATTAGTGGCATAAGTACTTGTGTAGTATGCATATCATTTTGGTTTTGAAAGTTGGTTATTAAGAGAATGTATATTTTAAAGAAAGTTAGCTTGTTTTGATTATTTTATGGCTTTCGCAAATATTATATTGATTTTAGGGTTTTCGGATCGTCCGCGGTACAGAGGAGACTCCGTCCGTGTGTCGGGTCCGGGCTTGGCCTTTTGCGGGGTCGGGTCGGGGCGTGACATCTTTAGGTGGTATCAGAGCATGATAGTCTTGCATGAGCCGGGATATGATTCTCGGTCTGTGGGGTAAAGGTCTAAAATGCTAAAGTGTTTATGTATGATTGCTAAGTGAAAAGAAAATGTTCTAGCATGACTTTGTGAACTTGGAATGTTTGTGTGTTTAAGTGGAATAGTTTGGCAAGTTAAACTTGTCTTATGTGAATTGTGTGATAGAATATTGGATTGTTATTGACTTGAGTGTTATCTAATCTTATGTGCTATATTTCTGTCTATAAACTGCTTTTAAATGTTGCCAGCTATTGTGAATTGCTACTATGCCGCCACGTCGTGGTACTCAAGGTATAGGATCGGATGAAGAGGCAGCAGAACAGGGTCAACAGCCGTTGCCTGAGCAGTTTATGGCTACTATGACTACTGCAGTAGACCAGATCACACAGGTACTACATGAGCAGAGGCAGGACCGGAATAATCCCTAGGGAAATCAAGCTAATCCTGGTGGACAGGGGTAAAGAGTTGAGAACAATCAGTTAGAGAAATTTCTGAGGCACGAGCCGGGAAAGTTCTTCGGAGAGCCGGATGATGAGGCGGCCGAGAGATGGATTAACCGTGTCGAGAAAATTTTCACCGCTTTGAGGTACACTGATGAGGCAAGAATAGATTATGCATCATTTTTATTTGAGGGTGATGCAGAGCAGTGGTGGAATACTGTCAGATTGAGGTGGGATTGTGAGGATGTACCACATTTGTGGGATGATTTTGTAAGTGAGTTTCGGGATAAGTATATTCCCGAGATAGCTATGGAGAGGAGGGAAGATGAGTTTGTGGCCCTGAAGCAGGGAAATATGACTGTTGCACAGTACGAGGCTAGGTTTGTTAGCCTGTCGAGGTATATGCCCGAGTTGGTATGGCCAGCTAGGAGGATGATACATAGGTTTGTCCGTGGGTTGAGAATGGACATACAGTTGCATTTGACTGGGCAGACTTACACTACTTTTCCCGAGGCATTTCAGGCAGCCTCGAAGTTTGAGAAACGGAAGGCTGAGATGTTAGCTGAGAGCAGTCAGCCGAGTAAGAAGCAGTACTTGGGCCAGAGCAGCCAGAGTCAGCTGAGCCAGTATCAGGCTTCTGCACAGGGTCCTCAACAGCGTCCGTATCAGCCACAGCAGCAGATTCAGGCTAGGTCAGCTGTGACTAGACCTCAGCAGGGAGCTACAGTTCCTACCCCTGCCAGAGCCCCAGCACCTATAGGAAACACTGTGGTTAGGCAAAATCAGCAGTGTAATTATTGTAATCGACCAGGGCATATTAAGGCTAACTGCTAGAGGAAGAGTGGTAAATGTACGGGTTGTGGCAGTGATGATCACAGGGTGAGAGATTGCCCTAAGTATAATAATGTTCACGGCTGTGGTGGAGGCCAAGGTGTTCAGAATAGAGCAGCAGGTGCACGTCCAGCACAGAGAGTTCAGGCTAGGGTTTTTGCACTAGATGTAGAGGAGCTGCCCGATAATACAGCTATTGTGGAAGGTACTTTTCTTCTCAATACTCATCCAGTTAAAGTTTTGATTGATCCCGGAGCTACACATTCGTTTATAACTCCTGCATGTGCACGATCTATGAATGTTTGCATTGATAATTTGCCTCATGAAGTTGAAGTTAGTACTCCTTTGGGTGCAAAATTTGTTACTGAGTCTATTTGCAAATCCTGTGATATATGCATTGAGAACCGTAAATTTCCTGCTGATTTAATTGTATTACCATTTCGTGACTTTGAAATCATTTTGGGAATGGACTGGTTGGGAAAGTATTATGCTCAGTTGGATTGTAGAACAAAGGTCGTTTATCTTAAGGTTCCTGACCTACCGGTACTAGAGATTGTTGGGAACTGCAGGGCTGCCCGCATTCCACTTTTATCAGCGATCAAGACTTCTAAGTTGTTGAATAGAGGTTGTGAAGCTTACTTAGCCTATTTGATCAATCATCCTGCTGATAAGTTGGGTTTGAATGAGGTTCCGATTGTTAGAGACTTCCCTGGTGTATTTCCGGAGGAATTACCGGGTTTACCACCGGATAGGGAGATTGAGTTCGTGATTGATCTTGTGCCAGGCACTGCGCCAATTTCTAGGAGTCCTTATAGAATGGCATCGGCTGAACTTCAGGAGTTAAAAATTCAGCTACAGAACTTGCTTGAGAAAGGGTCTATACAACCTAGTTCTTCGCCGTGGGGTGCGCCTGTGTTGTTTGTGAGAAAGAAAGACGGCACACTACGGTTATGTATCGATTACAGTGGACTTAATCACGTCACGATTAAGAATAAATACCTATTGCCGTTGATTGAAGAATTGTTTGACCAGTTGCAGGGTGCGAGTGTTTACTCCAAATTTGATTTGAGGCAGGGTTACTATCAACTTAGGATTCGAAGTGACGATATACCAAAGATGGCATTCAGGACTAGATATGGCCACTATGAGTTTGTTGTGTTGCCGTTTGGTTTGACGAATGCACCAGCCGCATTCATGGACTTGATGCAGAGAGTTTTTCGGCCTTACCTTGATCAGTTTGTCGTGATCTTTATTGACGACATTTTAGTGTATTCGAAGAACGAGGCTGAACACGAGCAACACTTGAAGATTGTGCTTCAGACTTTGCAGGAAAACAAGCTTTTTGCTAAATTCAGCAAGTGTGAGTTCTGGTTGAACCAGATATCTTTTCTAGGCCATATCATTTCAGATCGAGGAATTTCAGTGGACCCAGCTAAGATTGAAGTTGTTTCATCTTGGAAGAGACCTGAGACGGTGTCAGAGATTCGGAGTTTTCTTGGATTGGCAGGTTACTACCGAAGATTTGTTAAAGACTTTTCCAAAATTTCTGGACCTTTGAGCCAGTTGACTCAAAAGAAAAGTTGTGTTATGAAGAGAAACCGATTCGAATTGTGGATCGGAAAGTTCAGGAGCTTCGCAGAAAGAGTATTCCGTTAGTAAAGGTTCTGTGGAATCATCATGGGTTTGAGGAAGCGACTTGGGAAAGAGAGGACCAAGTTCGGGATCAGTATCCGGAGTTGTTTGTTGACCAGGTAAGAATTGCGTGGGCGCAATTGTTTTAAGGGGGAGAGGGTGTAATACCCGAGCCCGGAATGTGAAAATTCTTTGTTTATTATTTTGAAAATTATATTTCCTTAAATTCTTTGTGAATTAACTGTTACTTTCTCGCCGTCGCAACGTGCATTGCATTTAAGGAGCGATAGCTAGATAACGATTTCCAGTCCTCAGCAAATAGTGAAACTAGTATTTAGATGACTTAAATTTTATATTTTAAATGTTGCTAGCTTTATTTGATCTTACCTTAGCTAAAACGGCTTTAAAACGCACAAAATAGGGCCCTTTGACCAAGTCTTAAGTTGTTTGACCTTGGACCTTTGACTTGTTGACCATTTAACACTTATAAGCTAAAAAAACTAAGCAAAATAAAAAGAAAAACAGCAGCAAAACAGGAGAGCAGGCCGTGAGCTTCATTGAGGAAAAAAAAAACCTTTCAACTTCCAATCGATCAATCTTCGCGAGAGCTCGTGCGGGGTGATTTTCGAGGCAACTAGCGTTGTTTTCCTAGCGACTAGGAGTACCTGAGGTGAGGGAAGCATGTTATTTACGCATTTATACGTTGTGTATGTTAACTTTGTCAATTTTAAGATTTATCCGTAGATCGTTATTTAAAGCGATTTGATGCTTCTAGAATGTTCCTTGGCATTGCTTCGGGAAGCCATGGAAGCACTTTTGGTGCGATTATGGCGTTGGTTGGGTGTTTGGTTGTTATAGTTGTAGTTCAAACAAGAAAGGGGGAAATCGGGGCTTTGCGCGAGTTCTAGGGTAAAGTAAGGTTTCGGGGTCTTTAGACGTGCCTTATGGTGACCTAGGAGGGTTGGTAAAGTCGGTTTCCAGAACTCGTAGCTCGTTTGGAAATGGTAGCGTTTTGATAGTTGGGGCCGATTTGTGTTTTTGTGTGTTTTCTTGTCTTTATGCTTATAGAATGCTTAGAATTACTTGAATTACTTGTTTGAGTTGTTTTGGATTGAATTGCTTATCAAATTGCTGCTATTGCGTGCGAGAGTAACCTACTTTGTTATTCTCCCACGTGTGGCTTTATCGCTTGTTTATCGTCTTGTATCGAGTCTTGCATTGCATAGTGTCTCGCGCGTGAGTGTTGGCCTCTCTGGGTAGCCTTGGGTTGCCAGTGTTGGTTGCTCTAGCTCCGCTGCTATTCCCTTTCTCGCTTGGGTTGCCTCCCAGGGAGATTTGGGTCGTAGGTTGATGGATACTTCCGAGGTATTCCAAACTGGTGTTATAAGGTGGTTTGGGCCGGCGCGTCGTCATCGAATTCGTGTTTGAAAGTTGCTCGTGAAAAGAGTATCGTATCCTTTGAATGAGTGTTTACAGCTTTAAATACTTGCCTTGCTTTATTATTGGCTTTGGTTGTATCTTTATAAGATTTGTTTGTATTGTTTGGCTAATTGCATTGCATACTCCTCTCATCTCCGTCCTTGAGACCAATTTCCCTCGCTGAGCAATAGTTTTTGCTCATTCCTTTCTATACCATGTTTTTACAGGAGTAGTTGAAGCAGACCCTCTCGAGGTAATAGAGGAGGAGGAGCAGGTGGAGGTGTTTCCGTGATAGCACTTCTCTGCTTTGCTGGTGGTTGGTTACCAGTTTTTGTGCGAACCTTGCTTGTTATGTATATTGCGTGGAGGTCGCTTAATTTTGAGGCTTGTAGCCTTGTATATATTTTCTAGTTTGAGGCCTCTATGGTCTTATGTTGTATAAGTTGAGAGAATGTAAAGTTGTAACTTATACTCTTGTGACTAGTAAGACAATGCATGCTAATGGAATTGATTAGTGGCATAAGTACTTGTGTAGTATGCATATCATTTTGTTTTGAAAGTTGGTTATTAAGAGAATGTATATTTTAAAGAAAGTTAGCTTGTTTTGATTATTTTATGGCTTTTGCAAATATTATATTGATTTTAGGGTTTTCGGATCGTCCGCGGTACAGAGGAGACTCTGTCCGTGTGTCGAGTTCGGGCTTGGCCTTTTGCGGGGTCGGGTCGGGGCGGACAGGCGCAATAGTAATTCAACCTAGTACGAGAGGAACCGTTGATTCGCACAATTGGTCATCGCGCTTGGTTGAAAAGCTAGTGGCACGAAGCTACTGTGTGCTGGATTATGATTGAAAAGCTAGTCGTCACGACGGAAGCATCACGCCGGCCGCCTTGAAGTACAATTCCAATCGAGCGGCGGGCAGAATCCTTTGTAGACGACTTAAATACGCGACGGGGTATTATAAGTGGTAGAGTGGCCTTGCTGCCACGATCCACTGAGATTCAGCCCTTTGTCGCTCCTATTCATCCCTCCCCCTCCTCACCTATCTCTACCCTATCTGCAATCCCATCCCGTCCTATCCCATCAACTAACACTATTTCCCCTAAACAGGCCAAGAGGTTTGACGCCCTATGCCGCTCCCCAAGTGTGTCTCCAAGTGCCTAAGTAAGTCATAAGTTGTAACCCAAGTGTCGACGCTCGAATGCCCAAGTGTTGCCAAGTGATTTGTGCCCAAGTCTGAATAACATTAGCCCAAGTTAGTTTACGACGCACTCGCTACTTGCATAAGTGCCGTCGCAAGTGTCGTGGGGTTTCGAGGCAACGATGATGCCCGAGATGCCCAAGTGCTAAGTGCTATGGCCAAGGATGCCCAACTGCTATGTGCTATGCCCAACGATGCCCAAGTGCTATGTGCTATGCAAAAGGATGCCCAAGTGTCGACATAATAAGTTTTAAGTGTCGACGCGCGAATACCCAAAGTACTATACCCAAGGGCTATGTGTTATGCCCAATGATACCCAAGTGCTAACGGGCCCTCTGCCGGCCGACCCCACGCATTGCCTCGAGTGCCCAAGTGTTAGACAGCCTATGCTTGCTTTGTAAGATATGGCAAAAAAATTGAATCCAACCTTGTGTGTTGTTGGCTCGCCGAGGTACCTAACATTCTTCCCTTAGCATTAATGGTGACTGAGGTTATGTTGCCCCTATCTTCGACACGGCTGGGCATGTTGGTGAACGGTTGGGGCACAACTGCCCACGGTGTTGCACGACGGCGCACGATTGGGCATCAGATGGGGCACGTACTTGGGGCACATACTCGAGGCCTCAGATGAGCCATAGCTTGGCACTCAGTTGGGGCACGGCTTGCCAAGCAGTTGGGGCGCAGTGGGGTCGCACATGGGGCATGATGGGGCAAACAGTTGGGGTACGCAGTTGGGCCACGTGGGTCGCGTGCATGGGGCGCCCGTGCTGCACGATGGTGCGCGCAAGTGTTCCGCATATCGCACGAAGGTGCGTGCATGGGGCACCCATGCAGCACGACGGTGCGCGCATGGGGCGCCCATGCCACATGATGGTATGCGTATGCCGTACGAAGGTGCGCGCATGAGGCGCCCATGCCACACGAAGGTAGGTGCATGGAGCGTGCATGCGGCATGATAGTGCACGCATACGGCCCACATACCGCACGAGGTGCGTGGATGGGGCACCCATGTCGTACGATGGTGTGCACATATGGCGCCCATGCTGCCCGATGTTGCGCGCTTGCCGCACGAAGTTGAGCTCAAGGGGCGCCCATGCGACACTATGGTATGCGCATGGGGCGCCGATGCCGCCAGATGGTGCGCGCATGGGGTGCCCATGCCGCCCGATAGTGCGCGCATGCCACACGAAAGGGCTCGCATGGGGTGCGCATACCGCACGATAGTGAGCGCATGTGGCCCACATACTGCATGAAGGTGCATGCATGGGGCGCCCATGCCGCACGATGGTGCGGCATGTAGCCAGCTTGCCACACGAAGGTACGCGCATGCGGCGCCCATGCCGCACGATGGTGCGTCCATGCCGCAAGAAGGTGCGCGCATGGTGCACCTATGCCGCACGATGGTGCGCACATCGGGCTCGCATGCCGCACGATGGTATGCGCATATGGCCCAATTGCCGTACGATGGTGCGCACATGGGGTGCCCATGCCGCACGATGGTGAGCGTATGCAGCACGAAGTTACGCGTATGGGGCGTGCATGCCGCACGATGGTACACGCAAGTGGCCCACATGCCGCACGATGGTGTGCACATGCCACACGACGGTGTGCCCTTGTGGTGCCCATGCCGCACGATGGTGCGGACATCGGGTGTATATGCCGCACGAAGGTGTGCGCATGGGGCGCCTGTGCTGCCCGATAATGCGAGCAAGTGGCGCGCGTGGGGTGCTCAAAGGGTGCTGTTGGGGCATTGTTGGGGCACGGCTGGGTCACTATTGGGGCTCGGCTGGGGCACTATAGGGGTACACTTGGGGGACGATGGGGGATGTTGGGGGACGACTTTGGCACTACTAGGGGACATTGGGCACGACGGGCAATGTTAAGCATTCGGGGGTATTGGGCATGCGGAATGTATTATGACACGAATGTGGACATTGATATCCTTTTACAAGTGGTTTCCGAATCTATGAAGTAGTCTTAACCTTTGCCTTGTCCGACAAACAGTTCGTCACATTTGTGAGGCGAAATAGATTAATCGGTTTCCCAATCCATCCAAAAAAAATTTTAATGCCAAATATCATGTAAACAAATTAATTTATGAATTAATATAAATTTTCCTGAATTTTCTTGTATTTTTTTCTTATTTTTCTCTATTTTTCATAATTTTTAAATATTAAAAATTAATTTTCTGAAAATAATATTGTTGAATATCATTTAACAAATTAATGTATGAATTAATATAATTTTTTCTAAATTTTTTACTATTTTTCCCTATTTTTCACAATTATTAAATATTAAAAAATATTTTTTCAAAAAAAAATATTTTTGAAGCATTTGGATATCATATGCTATCAATAAGGAGCAAGTTAGGTGCGAAGATCATGCCATATGGGGCCTTTTATAGTGTAAAACACCCATTATGAGTCTCTGGCAAAATGTACGCTACTTCTGTCACTTGGGTTTTTGCATATAAATGTACTATAGGGGGGGTATGTGGTGTCAAGTCCCCTAGTCGAGGTCCGTGCGGGGGGACGTTGTAAGCACTTCGTGGCACATTGTGGGCTATATCATGGGCTATATCGTGGGCTATATTGTGGGCGGGAATGCCTACTGAGTGAATCACGTTGAGATATTGCATTGCATACTCGTGCGTTGGGGCCGTCCCACCCCGGCCCTGCGTCCCCCAACATGTCCCTCGGCGCGGCACCAAGATGGCTAATGAGGAACGTGGTGGCTTCCCTAGCCCCTCATGATCCATCTTGGTACCGCAACACCATCGATGTCATTGGGATGGCTAATGAGGGGGCTAGTGATTACCCAATCACAAAACTAGCCATCCCCGACCCGCCAGCTAGGTACACGTTGGGGGATATTCCCGTCCCTCGACGTTTCATTTGGCCTGCGCAATGCGCGAATCGCCTAGCACACGAAGCCATGGCCGTTGTCGAGTGGATGCGCGTGACCATGGTCTTGTGTCGTGGCGATCCAAGCACTGCGTGGGCTTGGGGAAGGTGGGGGCAAGCGTGATGCGCGAATCGCCTAGCACACGTGGCATTGGCTTTCGTTAAGCAACGACACGAGCATTGCGATGAGACGATTGCTAATGCTTCATTGTCATGGCGATCGAATCACCATGCGGCCTTGAAGCTGACCCCCGGTGGGTTCTGACATGCCTGTGCGATGCACGAATCACCTAGCACACGACGCCATGGTCCTCGCTGAGTCGTAATGCGACGGACGTGGTCTAGTGTCGTGGCGATCCAAGCACCACGTGGACAGGCATGTAGTTTTCTTGTCCCGTTCCATGCATATAGGGGGGCAGTAGGGGCAAGCGTGATATGCGAATCGCCTAGCACACGTGGCATTGGCTTTTGTTAAGCAATGACGCGAGCATTGCAATGAGACGATTGCTAATGCTTCAATGTCGTGGCGATCCAAGCACCATGCGGCCTTGAAGTCGTCCCCTAATGGGTTCTGACATGCCTGTGCGATGCGCGAATCGTCTAGCACACGACGCCATGGTCCTCGCTGAGTCGTAATGCGACGGACGTGGTCTAGTGTCGTGGCGATCCAAGCGCCGCGTGGGCAGGAAGGTAGTTTGCTTGTCCTGTTCCGTCCATACAGGGGGACGGTGGGGGCAAGCGTGATGCACAAATCGCCTAATACACGTGGCATTGGCTTTCGTTAAGCAACGATACGAGCGTTGCGATGAGACGATTGCTAATGCTTCAATGTCGTGGCGATCCAAGCACCGTGCAGCCTTGAAGCCATCCCCAGGTGGGTTCTCACGTCCCTATGCGATACACGAATTGCCTAGCACACGACGCCATGGTCCTCACTGAGTCGTAATGTGACAGACGTGGTCTAGTGTTGTGGCGATCCAAGCACCGCGTGGGCAGAAAGGTAGTTTGCTTGTCCCGTTCTGTGCATACAGGGGGACGGTGGGGGCATGCGTGATGCGTGAATCGCCTAGCACACGTGGAATTGGCTTTCGTTAAACAGCGAGGAGAGTGTTACGATGAGACTATTGCTGATGCTTCAATGTCGTGGCGATCCAAGCACCATGCGGCCTTGAAGCCGTCCCCCGATAGGTTCTGACGTGCCTGTGCGATGCGCAAATCGCCTAGAACACGACGCCGTGGTCCTCGCTGAGTCGTAAAGTGACGTACGTGGTCTAATGTCGTGGCGATCCAACCACCGTGTGGGCAGGAAGGTAGTTTGGTTGTCCTGTTCCGTGCATATAGGCGGGCGGTGGGGGGTATGCGTGATGTGCGAATCGCCTAGCACATGTGGCATTGGCTTTCGTTAAGCAACGATGCGAGCATTGCGATGAGACGATTGCTGATGCTTCAATGTCATGGCGATCCAAGCACCATGCGGCCTTGAAACCGTCCCCCGGTTGGTTTTGACGGGCCTGTACGATGAGCGAATGGCCTAGCACACGACGTGATAGTGCTCCCTGAGTCGTAATACGACGGACGTGGTCTAGTGTCGTGGCTATCCAAGCACCGCGTGGGTAGAAGGTAGTTTGCTTGTCCCGTTCCGTGCATACGGGTGCATACAAGGGGACGGTGGGGGGTATGCGTGATGTGCGAATCGCCTAGCACATGTGCTGTTAGCTTTCGTTAAGCAACGACGCGAGCGTTGCGATGAGACAATTGCTGATGCTTCAATTTCGTGGCAATCCAAGCACCATGCGGCCTTGAAGTTGTCCCCCGGTTGTTTCCCACGGGCCTGTGGGATATGCGAATCGCCTAGCACACGACGCCATGGTCCTTGCTAAGTCGTAATATGACGGACGTGGTCTAGTGTCGTGGCGATCAAAGTACCGCGTGGGCAGGAAAGTAGTTTGCTTGTCTAGTTCCGTGCATACAAGTGCATACAGAGGGAATGTGGGGGGCATGCGTGATGCACGAATCACCTAGCACATGTGGCATTGGCTTTCGTTAAGCAACGACGCGAGCGTTGCGATGAAACAATTGCTGATGCTTCAATGTGGTGGCGATCAAAGCATCGTGTTCCTTCGAAGCCGTCCCCTGGTGTGTTCCTACGTGCCTGTGTGATGCGTGAATCGCCTAGCACACGACGCCATAGTCCTCGCTGAGACATAATGCGATGGATGTGGTCTATTGTCGTGGAGATCCAAGCACCGTATGGGCAGGAAGGTAGTTTGCTTGTCCCGTTCCGTGCATACAGGGGGACAGTGGGGGCAAGCGTGATGCACGAATTGCCTAGCACACGTGGCATTGGCTATCGTTAAGCAATGACGCGAGCGTTGCGATAAGACGATTGTTAATGCTTCAATGTCGTGGCGATCCAAGCACCATACGGCCTTGAAGTCGTCCCCCAGTGGGTTTTGACGTGCCTGTGCAATGCGTGAATCGCCTAGCATATGACGCCATGGTCCTCGCTGAGTCGTAATGCGACGGACATGGTTTAGTGTCGTGGCGATCCAAGCACCGCGTGGGCAGGAAGGTAGTTTGCTTGTCCCGTTGCGTGCATATAGGGGGACGGTGGGGGTAAGCGTGATGCGCGAATCGCCTAGCACACGTGGCGTTAGCTATCGTTAAGCAACGACACAAGCATTGTGATGAGACGATTGCTAATGCTTTAATGTCGTGGCGATCCAAGCACCATGCGGCCTTGAAGTCGTCCCCCGGTGGGTTCTGACTTGCCTATACGATGTGTGAGTCGCCTAGCACACGACGCCATAGTCCTCGCTGAGTCATAATGCGACGGACGTGGTCTAGTGTCGTGGCGATCCAAGCACCGCGTGGGCAGGAAGGTAGTTTGCTTGTCCCGTTCCGTGCATACAAGGGGACGGTGGGGGGCATGCGTGATGCGCGAATCGTCTAGCACATGTGGCATTGGCTTTTACTAAGCAACGACGCGAGCGTTGCGACAAGACGATTGCTGATGCTTCAATGTCGTGGCGATCCAAGCACCATGCGGCCTTGACTCTGTCCCCCAGTTGGTTCCGATAGGCCTGTGCGATGCTCAAATCGCCTAGCACATGAAGCCATGGTCCTCACTGAGTCGTAATGCGATGGACGTAGTCTAGTGTCGTGGCGATCCAAGCACCACGTGTGCAGGAAGATAGTTTGCTTGTCCCATTTTGTGCATACAGGGGAACGGTAAGGGCATGCGCGATGCGTGAATCGCCCAGCACATGTGGCATTGGCTTTCGTTCAACAACGACACGAGCGTTGCTATGAGACGATTGCTGATGCTTCAATGTCGTAGCGATCCAAGAACCATACGGCCTTGAAGCCGTCCACCGGTTGGTTCCGACGGGCCTGTACGATGCTCGAATCGCCCAGCACATGACGCCCTGGTCCTTGCTGAGTCGTAATGCGACGGATATGGTCTAATGTCGTGGCGATCCAAGCACCGCGTGCGCAAGAAGGTAGTTTCCTTGTCCTGTTCCGTGCATACGGGTGCATACAGGGGGATGATGGGGGGCATGCGTGATGCGCGAATCGCCTAGCGCAGTGGCATTAGCTTTCGTTAAGCAATGACGCGAGCGTTGCGATGAGAAAATTATTGATGCTTCAATGTCGTGGCAATCCAAGCACCGTGCTGCCTCGAAGCCATCCCCCGGTGTGTTCCTATAGGGCTGCACGATGCGCGAATCGCCTAGCCCACGATGCCATGGTCCTCGCTGAGTCGTAATGCGACGTGTGAGGCCTGACCTCAATTTGCGTATGATGCCTCATTTTGTGTGCCCTAATCTAGATTTGCGTGCCTTGACCTAGGTTTAAGAATTGAGTTTGTTTTGTGTGCCATGCATTGAATTATGTGCATTCATTTAGGGTTGCGTGCATTTACTAGAAAAACGTGCATTCGTCTTGTAGTTTGTGTCATACCTCGTAGTGCGTGCCCTAGACTTAGGAAAGCGTGCCCTCACGCTAATCAAGAAAGCATCTTGCACGAAGCACTAGGTCATTAATTAATCCTGCAAAATCCATTAACTATTATTAAATTACTAATTCAACCCACTAGAAGACAAAATCTCACAAAAAGCTAGAGATTCCTTATTCTTTTTGCACTTTCAACACACAATTAAATAATGCTCAAAAGATTACACAAAATCAGATTTTCTATAGCCCTGGCCGACCACCACATGAGTTTTGTGCTTGCTTGCTCAATTCAAAATTAATTCTAGACAACTTATGACAATTCTATGACACAAATGCATAAAAAAAATTGCTTAAAATCTCCTCAAAACTCCACCATACTCGACCAAACACTCCTTGCCCATGCTAGGAATTTCAAAATACTTCTTGAAGACACAAAAAGTTGAATTACAAAGCTCAAGGCCGACCACTTGCATCAAAAAAATTGCAAAAGCCTTCATTCTTTGTCATTTCCTCTCATTCTCCTCACATTTCTCTCTCTCCCTCTCATTCTTCTCTCTCTCTCTCGGCCTTGGCTGAGTTTTATCTTGCCTTTGCTCATCTTCATCAATCCATGGTGCATCAAGACAAACAACAATCAAAGAAACTCGATCAAGCTAGCTAAGATGCAAGAATCACACATGCATGCTCCTTGAGTCACCATTTCGGCCTTGGTGAGTTTACTAGCTTCCATTTCTTTTCTTTTTGTTCTAACCACATGCATGTACTAAGAACTTAGCCACTAAGCTAGGAAAAATAGAGAGAAATCGGATGGTGTCTTGGCTAAGCAAGGAAGAAGAAGAAAATTGTGCTTCATCAAGTTTTGTGCATCATCTTGTTGATTTGCTAAGGTGAGGGCTAAAACCTTTTGAAAATCTTTCAAAAATCCACATGCATGCTCTTAAATGTATGTCTTTGCTTCTGTACTTGAGTTATATGTGTGTTCATAAGCTTTTGCAACCATGCATGGCAAGATTTTGGCTTGAAGTTGATGATAGATGAAATCGGGTTTGTTGACAGCTCTCTGACTTCTTGTTACGAGGTGAGTTTGGATAGGACAATGATGTTTAAAATGCATGAAAATTGGTAGGTGACTAGTTTTTCCAGTTTTGAACATTTGTTGCAGAAATAGGCCAAATCCAATTTTGAATCTAAGGTCCTCAAAATGGCAAATAATTAAAATGTGTCCAAATCTGGAAATCTGGAAAAATGAAGCAGGTTTTGGCAGATGCACTGACCTTGTGGAACGAACCAGTTTTGACTTAGTAAATGATGTCCAAAATGCATGAAATTTGGTGTGCTGCTATATTTTTCAGTTTTGGACATTTTTTACAGAAATGGACTAAGGCTAAATCTGACCCTAAGGACCTCAAAAACGACAATTATCGAAATGTGTGCAAATCTGGACAGTTTTGTGCAATCCCACTGTTTTGGCCATAACTATTGATCTCGAACTCCAAATGATGCAAGGTTTGTTTCTGATTTTAGTTCACTTCTTAAGCTTTAATTTGACATCTTATTTACTGGAATTGGAGATTGTTTGCTTGACTCAATGATTGTGAGAATATATCCTATTGCAGTGAGGGTTTCACTTAGTTATATGCTTAGAAATTTGTTGTAACTTCTCTTGTGGTATTAATTGCTTTGGATTGTGGCATTGGGATGTTGTGTGGACTGTTTTGAGTACTTGGGGATGTTTGGATTAATTGATGCTTGGCTTGAGATTGATTTTGAGTTGAGTTGGGGCTTAATTGTACAGATAATCACGAAATGGAAACCCTAGTGACTAGGCGAACTTGCTAAGTGTTGATCCTTTGAATATTGAGTGTAATTATGTATTAGTAGGCTGCCCGTAGTTGCCTTATAGCCCTAAATGTGATTTTGATTCGTTGCATGTTGACAAATAGGCCTTTCTTGCATCCGAACCACGTAGATTGTTGTCGCATGTTGAATAACCTTATTATTTGATTACGTGGACGTTGAAATGAGTTATATGACTTGATTTGCGTGCGTTACATGGCTGCCCGTTTAATGTTCATATAACTCCATATGCTTTTCAAGTGAAATTACTTGTCTATTCGTGCCTCGCTTGTTTACTTGTCAATGTGCAATCTTATGACTGTCCGGAGGCAGCCTACTTTGTTGTCCTCCTAATGTGATATATTAAATGTCATAAATGTGCATTGCATACAAGGTTGCAACCTTTCATTCTGGCATGGTAGCGTTCACGCACACCGGGCGGCATCGGGCTTGCCGGTGCAATCGTGACTACCATGGTCCAATTCCCTCTCTCGCTTGGGGGCTAGACTTCCTCGGAGAGTTGGGTCGTAGGATTTCGGGGTACATCCGGAGTACACCCACTTGGCGTGTTAAGGGGATGATTTGAAGTCGGCCGCAACAACTGAGAGCAAAAGCTCACCGTATCCTTTTTCTATATGTATAAGTACTCTCGCTTGGTTCTTAGAAAACCTCGGGGATGAAAGACTGGTAATTGTGCTCCTTTACTTTATATTACTGTTATGTACTTAATTGTGTTATATTCATGCTTGCAAAAGGATTTTCATAAGTTGAACCGGAAAATGAGTTTCAAAACCTATTTCTTGTTCCCCCTCGCTGAGTTCATAAGGACTCACCCTCTTTTATCATCTCAGGTGAAGAAGATCAAGAACAGGTACCTGAGGACGATGTGCCTAACGATGATTCCTTGGAGTGATTGCCTGTCCTATGTGCTTTGCGTGATTATGGCTATGTGTGAACTATGCTACTTGAAGACTATTTCTTTTCATGTTGCTCAATGTTTGTAATGTAAAAGACCCCCGTTGTAATTTGGGGTCTAATTTTGGGTTGTACTGATATTAACTAGACAGACACTAGACACTACTATGATCGTTTTGCTATTATTACTGCTAGTATCTATAATAGGATTATGAAGTATTAGGTAAAGGCTAAGTAAAATGAACCAACCAAATCTTAAGCAGGTACACGTTATTAAGCTAAGATCAACATGTACTTTTGTAACGAGGATTAACAAACGAACGAGACATAGTATCATTATAGGTTATTAATCAAACGAGACATCAAGACAATCAGTAGGCATTTCAATTGATGATAAAGAGTAATCTTAGTTCGAAATGAATTTGAGATGGTAAATTTTGAGGCGTTTAGAGAATTAGGTCAAACCAAAGAGCCCAATTACAGCCGTTATGCTGCCGGCTTTCCGGAAAATTTTGGAGTTTATGTAAAACCCCGATCCCTCTCGAGACCGGGAGTTCTATCAATCAATCTAATCATAACCCAAATCCAAACCCGGGCATAATTTTCAAGGAAAACGGACAGAGTCTCCCCTGTTTGTAGGCAAAAAGCAAACCAGCGACAGCATATAACTGGACCAATACCATGTCCAAACATTCAACCACCTCAAGGCCATCTGAGCCTTGTTCTCAACAAGCAATCACAAACAAATATACATTTCCAGTTTACAGACTAACCTACCTCCTCACATCTTTTACAAGTACATTCATGCTTGACAATTAAACCATTCTAACTTATTGCATAAAATAGACTATCATACCATTCTAACTCTTTTCCTTTGGACATTACAAACATGCATTAAAGTTAAGCTATACTAACTAGATACATAATCTAACTTATCAAACCACTTCAATAATCTAATGAAACTTAAATTACATTCCTTTTGACATTAAATACATACAATACATGAAAGCATACATCTTTACAACTTCGACAACTCAAGCCACATAGGCACGCAAGACAACTCTTCAAGCACGAACTTTCACGAAATCACGAACTTTCCAGCTAACATGACATTTCCTGAAATGTGGTGGTGAGGAGTGAGTATACACAACATGTATACTCAGTGAGGGCGAGACAGATATCGAGGTGGAGAGAAAGAAGATCGTGCAATGCAAATAGGTACAGTTAAGCAATACAATCAATAAAAAGGCATTCAATATAAACAACAATACAATAAACAATTAAAGAAAGCATTAACACAACCAATCAAAGCTATACCACACTTTGAAGGCTATGGTTCACTCATACGAGCAATGTACCGATCACGATTTCGATGACTTTAACGATGACGCGCCGGCTCAGCCACCTTATAACTTCCGTTTAGAGTACTCTGGACATACTCTGTCAATTCTACGACCCAAAACTCTCTGGGCGGCAACCCAAGTGAGAAAAGGGAATAGGACACGGAGCTAGAGCAATCAACACTGGCAACCCGAGGCTACACAGAGAGGCCCATTACTCACGCGCCTAACACTATGCAATGCAATACAAGATACAAGCAATAAACGAGATAACAAGCATTTAAAATCAATAAAGTAACAAGAACAACACTAACAAGCATTATCAACGATTGATATACAATTCAATCATAACCAACTTTATAACAAGCAATATTAAGCAATCTATAGGCATTATGCTATGAAAACATACAAAATAAGAAAATGACCCCAACTTGTAAAATGCTGCTACTTTCAAACGAGCCACGAGTTTTGGAAACCGACTTCACCAATCCTCCAAGGTCACTATAAGGCACATCTAAAGACCCCGAAACCCTACTTAACCCTAGAATTCACGTAAAGCCCTGATTTTCCCCTTTGCTTGTTTGAACTACAACTACCTCAACTGATTACCCAACCAATGTCACAACTGCACCAAAAGTGCTTCCATGATGTACCTCGACAATGCCTTCACGCAAATCGAGAAAATTCTAAACTTGACCGAAACGACCCCAACTTTCACTAAGCCTTTTCTCCGTTTTTTCCATTACACAATCTAACTAAACCATACATTTAGGCATTCTAGCATATTTAGCACATTTCTACATCAACAGAACGCGTAACGGAGCAACTTCATCGAAACGGGGGTTTAGTATTCATAATTTACTATTCATTAAACAATTTATATTTCAATTTCGATATTCAACTGCAGAAAATGTTAAAAAGCTATAAATTCATGTTCTACAATTACTAGGGAACATTCTTTAAGCTTCAAAATGATTAAAATAACAATATACGGATAAAACCCAAAAATCAAAGTTAATACACAAAATATTCAAATGCGCAAATAAACATGAAACCCTCACCTTAGATGCTCGTAGATGCTAGGAAAACCTCGTAGGATGCCTCGGAAACCACCCCGTGCAAGCTCACGCGAAGAATCGAAGATTGGATGTTGAAATCTTTTTTTTTCTTCCTTGCATATTTTTGGCCCTATGCATTCTGTTTTCCAGCTCTTTCTTTTTTTTTCTTTTGTGCTATTTTAAGCTATAAAGATGACAAACAAGTCAACAAGTCAAGCCCTTGGTCAAAGCTAGCTTAAACTTGGTCAAATAGGCTTATTTTATGCATTCTAAAGCTAAAACAACTAGCACAATTCTAATTCTAGCTAACAACAACTAAAATATTAAAATTAAGACACTAAATACTAGTTTTCACTTTTTGCTGAGGACTAGAATTCATTTCCTAACTATCGCTCTCGAAATGCAATGCACTTTGCGACAATAAAAGAATAACAATTAAATCTCAAAGAATTCAAGAAAATATAATTTTTGAAGAGTAATCATGGTTGAAAATTACTCCGGCTCGGAGCTATTTTTTATTTAATTGAAAACCGAGCATTAAGGTGCAAGAAAAATAAAATCGATTAACAGAAATATGAAAGTAGTTGTTATTCCGTTAAAATAATTAAATCAAGTATTATTTAATTACTTCTAAAAGAAATATGAAATAATGCTAGAAATGGATGTTTAACTAAAAATAAACACAAAATTCAATGCTAACATTTAAGATAACACTTAATTAAAAGCAATTAAATGCCATTAAATGCATGCCAGGTTCGGGTTATCACATCCTTCCCCCCTTCAAACATTTGCGTCCTCGTAATTCTTCTTCCAATTGAACTCTGTATCATCTGAAATCCAACTCTGACCACTCTTCATTGGTTGCTGAGCAAGACACTGAATAAGAACGCTCAAAGAATACCTTACTAAGAAACCCCAATAGTACTGACTGAAACTCCAAAACAATAAGGCCAAATAAAGGCTTAAACAAAGGTTCCATCCAGAGGTCCAAAGAAGTACCCCGCTGGTCATGAATTTCATAGGAGAATTCCCTGTTAAGTGTGCTGAAGAAAATACTAAGAACCCAATCAAATATACTTAAAAAGTTCCAAAGAAGCCTTCCAAATAATAACCCCATAGGACAACCATTTAGATTCCGAGTATCGCTATCAAATGCTGAGAAGAATGTCAAAGGGAATAGCAGAGAAAATATAAGGTGCCCAATAAGACAATCAAGTTGAATAACAAATATAGTTTCCCAGATAGACGAAAACCCTAAGGAAAATACCGAGCTGGTGCACAATATACAAAACCAAACTCTAAGGCCTCTTCACTGTTTGCCAAGTGAGAACTTCATACAATCTTGCCAATAAGGAAAATACCAATAGAATGCCCACTAAGAATTCCAAAGAATACTGTAAGTAGTGCTATACAATAAGTCCGATAGGAATTCTAATTACCAAACCATATGAGAAATTCCAAGAAAAATACCCGAACAATGCTCCGGTAAGAATGTAGCCAAGTTTGCCCAATAAGTAAATGCTAAATAAATGGCCACTAAGGATCCTGGAGAATGCCATTGAAGAATTTTCCAATTAGGAATGCCAGTAGCTCACCAATAAAGTCCAAGACACACATACCATAGATAATACCATACAGTAAGTCCGATTGAGATTCCAATAACCAGTCCACCGAGAAATGCCAACAAAAGTCTCCAAAGAACACCTGTTAAGAAAACCAAAGAATGTTCCAGAGAACAACCAATAGATCCCCAAATAAAAATCTTACTAGACATGAATGCCATAATAGAATCCCAACTAAAAGTACCGAGAACATACCAATAAACAATCTGAAGCAGAGTCTAAACAAGAATCCCAAGTACTTCTCAGGAAGACTCCAGACAAGAAATCCAGTCAATCATATTACAAAGGTTTCAAGGAAGTCTTTCAAAATATATAGCTCAAGAAGCATCAGAGGGAATGTCGTGCAGGTGCATCATATACTATTGAAGAATTCCAATCACGATTGCCGATAAAATATCAAGAAAGACTAGAGCGGATATATTGTAGATAATATTATGCAGTAAGTCCGATAAAAATTCTGATTGCCAAGTGCACTGAGAAATGTCCACAAGGAATACCAAAGTAGTACGCTTCACGCAAAACTGATCATTGTAAGTAGATTCAAATCAAAGTTCCCCATAAGAATACAGAAAGAACACCAAAGGTTGATTAAAATCCCAACCAAGTCTCACACGAAATACCAATATAGAAATACCCGATGAATGCCCAACAAGGAAATATTAAGAAAATGCTCCAAAGAATAATCATGTAGAACTCCAAAGAACGTCATTTATACTAAGCATATGAGATAACCTTAGAGGAATCCCAATAAACAAACTCCAACTACCAAATAAAGGCTAGTCAAATACTGCTCATTCCCATCAATCCACATAACTTGGAGGGCCCGCTACTAACCACTTCTCTTCAGGGGAAGGAAGAAGTCTTTCTTACCATTTCAATAGGACATGTATGAATGCCAGGATATCACAGTTATACACATGCCTTAAACTATTATGCAAGCAAGTTTACAAAACAGTTTATTCAACAAAGTCACTCAAGCACGACAATCAAGTCAAGCACAACATAATCAATTCAAATCACGGCATAACCAATTCAAGACATTTCAATACACACATTACAAGCAACACTTCAAGCAAATAAAAAGGTTAACGAGGTCGATCCGATTCACGATGTCAATTCGATAGGTCAATTCAATGCACAACTAGACACTTCACTTCACTTAGCACACAATTAACACATAACACATAACTATATCACATAGGAGCACACATTCAGGTCAAGACACACAATCTCACATACAGGCACACACTTTCAAGACACACTTAACAAGCACACATTCAAGGATTACTACCCACCAGACCAACGACACTATCCCGGCTTATGAGCTAGACAAGCTCTGATACCACCTGTAACACCCCGATCCCTCTCGAGACCGGGAGTTCTATCAATCAATCTAATCACAACCCAAATCCAAACCCGAGCATAATTTTCAGGGAAAACGGACGGAGTCTCCCCTGTTTCTAGGCAAAAAGCAAACCTGCGACAGCATATAAGTGGACCAATACCATGTCCAAACATTCAACCACCTCAAGGCCATCCGAGCCTTGTTCTCAACAAGCAATCACAAGCAAATATACATTTCCAGTTTACAGACTAACCTACCTCCTCACATCTTTTACAAGTACATTCATGCTTACAAACATGCATTAAAGTTAAGCTATACTAAATAGATGCATTATCTAACTTATCAAACCACTTCAATAATCTAATGAAACTTAAATTACATTCCTTTTGACATTAAATACATATAATACATGAAAGCATACATCTTTACAACTTCGACAACTCAAGCCACATAGGCACGCAAGACAATTATTCAAGCACGAACTTTCACGTAATCACGAACTTTCCAGCTAACATGGCATTTCCTGAAATGTGGTGGTGAGGAGTGAGTATACACAACACGTATACTCAGTGAGGGCGAGACAGATATCGAGGTGGAGAGAAAGAAGATCGTGCAATGCAAATTGGTACAGTTAAGCAATACAATCAATAAAAAGGCATTCAATATATACAACAATACAATAAACAATTAAAGAAAGCATTAACACAACCAATCAAAGCTATACCACACTTTGAAGGCTAAGGTTCACTCGAGCGAGTAATGTACCGATCACTATTTCGATGACTTTAACAATGACGTGCTTGCTCACCCACCTTATAACTTCCGTTTAGAGTACTACGGACATGCTCTGTCAATACTACGACCCAAACTCCTTGGGTGGCGACCCAAGCGAGAAAGGGAATTAGGACACGGAGCTAGAGCAACCAACACTGGCAACCCGAGACTACCCAGAGAGGCCCATCACTCACGCGCCTGACACTATGCAATGCAATACAAGATACAAACAATAAACGAGATAACAAGCATTTAAAATCAATAAAGTAACAAGAATAACACTAACAAGCATTATCAACAATTGATATACAATTCAATCATAACCAACTTTAACAAGCATAACAAGCAATATTAAGCAATCTATAGGCATTATGCTATGAAAACACACAAAATCACAAAATGACCCCAACTTGTAAAATGCTACTACTTTCAAACGAGCCATGAGTTTTGGAAACCGACTTCACCAATCCTCCTAGGTCACTATAAGGCACGTCTAAAGACCCCGAAACCCTACTTAACCCTAGAATTCACGCAAAGCCCCGATTTTCCCTTTTGCTCGTTTGAACTACAACTACCTCAACCGATTACCCAACCAATGTCACAACTGCACCAAAAGTGCTTCCATGATGTACCTCGATAATGCCTTCACGCAAATCGAGAAAATTTCAAATTTGACCGAAACGACCCCAACTTTCACTAAGCCTTTTTCTCCATTTTTTCCATTACACAATCTAATTAAACCATACATTTAGGCATTCTAGCATATCTAGCACCTTCCTACATCAACAAAACGCGTAACGGAGCAAATTCATCGAAACGGGGGTTTAGTATTCATAATTTACTATTCATTAAACAATTTATATTTCAATTTCGATATTCAACCTCAGAAAATGTTAAAAAGCTATAAATACATGTTCTACAATTGCTAGGGAACATTCTTTAAGCCTCAAAAATAATTAAAATAACAATATACGGATAAAATCCAAAAATCAAAGTTAATACGCAAAATATTCAAATGCACAAATAAACATGAAACCCTCACCTTAGATGCTGCTAGACGCTAGGAAAACCTCGTAGGATGCCTCGAAAACCACCCCGTGCAAGCTCATGCGAAGAATCGAAGATTGGATGTTGAAATCTTTTTTTTTCTTCCTTGCATATTTTTGGCCCTATGCATTCTGTTTTCCCGCTCTTTCTTTTTTTTATTTTGTGCTATTTTAAGCTATAAAGATGACAAACAAGTCAACAAGTCTAGCCCTTGGTCAAAGCTAGCTTAAACTTGATCAAATAGGCTTATTTTATGCATTTTAAAGCTAAAACAACTAGCAAAATTCTAATTCTAGCTAACAACAACTAAAATATTAAAATTAAGACACTAAATACTAGTTTTCACTATTTGCTGAGGACTAGAATTCATTTCCTAACTATCGCTCTCGAAATGCAATGCACTTTGCGACAATAAAAGAATAACAATTAAATCTCAAAGAATTCAAGAAAATATATTTTTGAAGAGTAATCATGGTTGAAAATTTACTCCGGCTCTGAGCTACTTTTCATTTAATTGAAAACCGAGCATTAAGGTGCAAGAAAAATAAAACTGATTAACAGAAATATGAAAGTAGTTGTTATTCCGTTAAAATAATTAACTCAAGTATTATTTAATTACTACTAAAAGAAATATGAAATAATGCTAGAAATTGATGTTTAACTAAAAATAAACACAAAATTCAATGCTAACATTTAAGATAACACTTAGTTAAATGCAATTAAATGCCATTAAATGCATTCCAGGTTCGGGTTATCACATCCTTCCCCCCTTCAAACATTTGCGTCCTCGCAATTCTTCTTCCAATTGAACTCTGTATCATCTGAAATCCAACTCTGACCACTCCTCATTGGTTGTTGAGCAAGACACTGAATAAGAACGCTCAAAGAATACCTTACTAAGAAACCCCAATAGTACTGACTGAAACTCCAAAACAATAAGGCCAAATAAAGGCTTAAACAAAGGTTCCATCCAGAGGTCCAAAGAAGTACCCCGCTGGTCATGAATTTCATAGGAGAATTCCCTGTTAAGTGTGCTGAAGAAAATACTAAGAAACCCAATCAAATATACTTCCAAAGTTCCAAAGAAGCCTTCCAAATAATAACCCCATAGGACAACCAATTAGATTCCGTGTTTCGCTAACAAATGCTGAGAGAAATGTCAAAGGGAATAGCAGAGAAAATATAATGTGCCCAATAAGACAATCAAGTTGAATAACAAATATAGTTTCCCAGATAGACGAAAACCCTAAGGAAAATACCGAGCTGGTGCACAATATACAAAACCAAACTCTAAGGCCTCTTCACTGTTTGTCAAGTGAGAACTTTATACAATCTTGCCAATAAGGAAAATACCAATAGAATGCCCACTAAGAATTCCAAAGAATACCGTAAGTAGTGCTATACAATAAGTCCGATAGGAATTCTAATTACCAAACCAACTGAGAAATTCCAAGAAAAATACCCGAACAATGCTCCGGTAAGAATGTAGCCAAGTTTGCCCAATGAGTAAATGCTAAATAAATGGCCACTAAGGATCCTGGAGAATGCCATTGAAGAATTTTCCAATTAGGAATGCCAGTAGCTCACCAATAAAGTCCAAGACACACATACCATAGATAATACCATACAGTAAGTCCGATTGAGATTCCAATAACCAGTCCACCGAGAAATGCCAACAAAAGTCTCCAAAGAACACCTGTTAAGAAAACCAAAGAATGTTCCAGAGAACAACCAATAGATCCCCAAATAAAAATCTTATAGACATGAATGCCATAATAGAATCCCAACTAAAAGTACCGAGAACATACCAATAAACAATCTGAAGCAGAGTCTAAACAAGAATCCCAAGTACTGCTCAGGAAGACTCCAGACAAGAAATCCAG
Organism: Ehretia macrophylla; assembly: GCA_037974665.1. Taxonomy (NCBI): domain Eukaryota; kingdom Viridiplantae; phylum Streptophyta; class Magnoliopsida; order Boraginales; family Ehretiaceae; genus Ehretia; species Ehretia macrophylla. The sequence goes on from CM075775.1 coordinate 55,116,771, forward strand.
TCAATCATATTACAGAGGTTTCAAGGAAGTCTTTCAAAATATATAGCTCAAGAAGCATCAGAGGGAATGTCGTGCAGGTGCATCATATACTATTGAAGAATTCCAATCACGATTGCCGATAAAATATCAAGAAAGACTAGAGCGGAGATATTGTAGATAATATTATGCAGTAAATCCGATAAAAATTCTGATTGCCAAGTCCACTGAGAAATGTCCACAAGGAATACCAAAGTAGTACGCTTCACGCAAAACTGATCATTGTAAGTAGATTCAAATCAAAGTTCCCCATAAGAATACAAAAAGAACACCAAAGGTTGATTAAAATCCCAACCAAGTCTCCCACGAAATACCAATATAGAAATACCCGATGAATGCCCAACAAGGAAATATTAAGAAAATGCTCCAAAGAATAATCATGTAGAACTCCAAAGAAAGTCATTTATACTAAGCATAGGAGATAACCTTAGAGGAATCCCAATAAACAAACTCCAACTACCAAATAAAGGCTAGTCAAATACTGCTCATTCCCATCAATCCACATAACTTGGAGGGCCTGCTACTAACCACTTCTCTTCAGGGGAAGGAAGAAGTCTTTCTTACCATTTCAACAGGACATGTATGAATGCCAGAATATCACAGTTATACACATGCCTTAAACTATTATGCAAGCAACTTTACAAAACAGTTTATTCAACAAAGTCACTCAAGCACGACAATCAAATCAAGCACAACATAATCAATTCAAATTACGGCATAACCAATTCAAGACATTTCAATACACACATTACAAGCAACACTTCAAGCAAATAAAAAGGTTAACGAGGTCGATCCGATTCACGATGCCAATTCAATAGGTCAATTCAATGCACAACTAGACACTTCACTTCACTTAGCACACAATTAACACATAACACATAACTATATCACATAGGAGCACACATTCAGGTCAAGACACACAATCCTACATACAAGCATACACTTTAAAGACACACTTAACAAGCACACATTCAAGGATTACTACCCACCAGACCGAGGAACCTATCCCGGCTTATGAGCTAGACAAGCTCTGATACCACCTGTAACACCCCGATCCCTCTCAAGACCGAGAGTTCTATCAATCAATCTAATCACAACCCAAATCCAAACCCGGGCATAATTTTCAGGGAAAACGGACGGAGTCTCCCCTGTTTCTAGGCAAAAAGCAAACCTGCGACAGCATATAAGTGGACCAATACCATGTCCAAACATTCAACCACCTCAAGGCCATCCGAGCCTTGTTCTCAACAAGCAATCACAAGCAAATATACATTTCCAGTTTACAGACTAACCTACCTCCTCACATCTTTTACAAGTACATTCATGCTTGACAATTAAACCATTCTAACTTATTGCATAAAATAGACTATCATACCATTCTAACTCTTTTCCTTTGGACATTACAAACATGCATTAAAGTTAAGCTATACTAACTAGATACATAATCTAACTTATCAAACCACTTCAATAATCTTATGAAACTTAAATTACATTCCTTTTGACATTAAATACATACAATACATGAAATCATACATCTTTACAACTTCAACAACTCAAGCCACACAGGCACGCAAGACAACTCTTCAAGCACGAACTTTCACGTAATCACGAACTTTCCAGCTGTCATGGTATTTCCTGAAATGTGGTGGTGAGGAGTGAGTATACTCAACACGTATACTAAGTGAGGGCGAGACAGATATCGAGGTGGAGAGAAAGAAGATCGTGCAATGCAAATAGGTACAGTTAAGCAATACAATCAATAAAAAGGCATTCAATATAAACAACAATACAATAAACAATTAAAGAAAGCATTAACACAACCAATCAAAGCTATACCACACTCTGAAGGCTATGGTTCACTCGACCGAGAAATGTACCGATCATGACTTCGATGACTTTAACGATGACGCGCCGGCTCACCCACCTTATAACTTCAGTTAGAGTACTCCGGACATACTCTGTCAATTCTATGACCCAAAACTCCCTGGGCGGCAACCCAAGCGAGAAAGGGAATAGGACACGAGCTAGAGCAACCAACACTGGCAACCCGAGGCTACCCAGAGAGGCCCATCACTCACGCGCCTGATACTATGCAATGCAATACAAGATACAAGCAATAAACGAGATAACAAGCATTTAAAATCAATAAAGTAACAAGAATAACACTAACAAGCATTATCAACAATTGATATACAATTCAATCATAACCAACTTTAACCAGCATAACAAGCAATATTAAGCAATCTATAGGCATTATGCTATGAAAACATACAAAATCACAAAATGACCCCAACTTGTAAAATGCTGCTACTTTCAAACGAGCCACGAGTTTAGGAAACCGACTTCACCAATCCTCCTAGGTCACCATAAGGCACGTCTAAAGACCCCGAAACCCTACTTAACCCTAGAATTCATGCAAAGCCCCGATTTTCTCCTTTGTTCGTTTGAACTACAACTACCTCAACCGATTACCCAACCAATGTCACAACTGCACCAAAAGTTCTTCCATGACGTACCTCGACAATGTCTTCATGCAAATCGAGAAAATTCCAAACTTGACCGAAACGACCCCAACATTCACTAAGCCTTTTTCTCCATTTTTTCCATTACACAATCTAATTAAACCATACATTTAGGCATTCTAGCATATTAGCACCTTCCTACATCAACAAAACGCGTAACAGAGGAACTTCATCATAACGGGAGTTTACTATTCATAATTTACTATTCATTAAATAATTTATATTTCAATTTCGATATTCAACCTCAGAAAATGTTAAAAAGCTATAAATACATGTTCTACAATTGCTAGGGAACATTCTTTAAGCCTCAAAAACAATTAAAATAACAATATACGGATAAAATCCAAAAATCAAAGTTAATACGCAAAATATTCAAATGCACAAATAAACATGAAACCCTCACCTTAGACGCTGCTAGACGCTAGGAAAACCTCGTAGGATGCCTCGAAAACCACCCCGTGCAAGCTCACGCGAAGAATCGAAGATTGGATGTTGAAATCTTTTTTTTTCTTCCTTCCATATTTTTGGCCCTATGCATTCTGTTTTCCCGCTCTTTCTCTTTTTTATTTTGTGCTATTTTAAGCTATAAAGATGACAAACAAGTCAACAAGTCAAGCCCTTGGTCAAAGCTAGCTTAAACTTGATCAAATAGGCTTATTTTATGCATTTTAAAGCTAAAACAACTAGCAAAATTCTAATTCTAGCTAACAACAACTAAAATATTAAAATTAAGACACTAAATACTAGTTTTCACTATTTGCTGAGGACTAGAATTCATTTCCTAACTATCGCTCTCGAAATGCAATGCACTTTGCGACAATAAAAGAATAACAATTAAATCTCAAATAATTCAAGAAAATATATTTTTGAAGAGTAATCATGGTTGAAAATTTACTCCGGCTCTGAGCTACTTTTCATTTAATTCAAAACAGAGCATTAAGGTGCAAGAAAAATAATACCGATTAACAGAAATATGAAAGTAGTTGTTATTCCGTTAAAATAATTAACTCAAGTATTATTTAATTACTTCTAAAAGAAATATGAAATAATGCTAGAAATGGATGTTTAACTAAAAATAAACACAAAATTCAATGCTAACATTTAAGATAACACTTAGTTAAATGCAATTAAATGCCATTAAATGCATGCTAGGTTCAGGTTATCGCAGTTTAGGCCAAAACGTTAAGTGTTAAATCTTCTTGAACTGTTAAGTACGAGACGTGACTTGAATGTTTAGATCACACCCTAGTCTAACCTTTATAGGCCGGGTTTGGGCGTGACACCTTATATTAGAATGGTATCAGAGCTTAGATTGCTTAAGCTAGGTTTAACTCTCGGACCATGGGCAGAGCCCTAAGATAATTAGGATGACTTGTTTATATGTTATTGTGTGATAATGTTAAATGTGCCTTCTATGTTCTATGTGCTTAAGTGTTTAACATGTCTTAATTATTTCTAGAGTTATGTATCTATGTTATGTTACATATCTTGTGCATTAAATTCTTATTTGTCATACTTCAATAAATTGTGCATCGTAATCTGTGCCTATAGATGGCTGGCCCTAATACCCGTACTACTAATAGGAGCGGTGAACCCTAAGAGACCGGAGATACCAATCAAACTAATCCCGGTATAGCTATGTTTAACATGATGGCAAATGCCATGGATCGTATATCACGAGTGATGGATCGCCAAGATGCACGTGAGGCCAACAACAACAACAACAACAGGAATGATTGTAATCATGAGAGACATAGCAGAATGAGGGAGTTTTTTGACTTTCGCCCGTCCAAATTCCACGGGGAAGCTGATGATGAGAAAGTAGAGGCTTGACTGTCCGAGATCGAGAAGATTTCCAGGCCACTTGATTATACTGATGAAGAAAAGGTGGAGTTTGTAGTGTTTCTGTTGCACGGGGATGCTGAACATTGGTGGCACACTGTAGAGGCACTGTGGGAAACTGATCAGACACCTCACCTGTGGGGTAATTTCGTTAAGGCATTCAAGGAGAAATATGTACCCGCAGTTTCTAGGCAGAGACGGATTGAGGAGTTCATGCACTTGACCCAGGGTAACATGACGGTGGCCTAGTACGAGGCTCGTTTTGACCGACTGTCCCGTTATGCTCAATATATGGTTAGTACTCCGGAGGCGAAGATGTGGAAATTTATGACTGGATTGAGGCCAAAGATTCAGGACCAGTTGGCTTCTCATGACTTCGATACCTATTTTGCTCTCTTTGTTGTTGCTTCTCGAGTTGAGAAGAGGAAACTTGATAGAGCCGGTTGGAGTCAGCCGAACAAGAAACCATACCAGCCTCTAGGTCAGCAGAGGAAATTCCAGGGCCAGAGTCGTAGTCACGGCCAGAGCCAAAACAGACCAGTGAATAACCATGGCCTAACTAAAGCACCATCAGCTTCTTCCACCCGCGGATCCAGAGGAAGTTCACCTGCCACTCAGTCTATCAACTGTTTTTACTGTGAAAAGAAGGATCATACCGAGGACCAGTTCTGGAAGAAGTCAGGACGATGTGTGAGGTATGGCAGTAATCAACATCATATCAAGGATTGCCCTAAACGACAAGCAGGACAGAATCAGGTTAAACCAGCTAGTAGAGGCAAGACTCCAGTTCCTAGAGTTCAGGCTCGAACCTATGCTATTGAGTACGAGGAGCTTCCAAATGAGACCGCAGTTGTTGAAGGTACATTCTTCATACTGAATCAACCTGTTAGGGTGCTAATTGATCCGGGTACTACTCATTCATTTATTACTCCCTTATGTGTAGAACGTGTGAAACTGAAAGTTGTATGTTTGCCATACGAAGTAGAAGTTGGTACTCCGATGGGTTCTAAACTTGTCACTAGCTCAGCTTGTAAAGCATGTAAAATCCAAATTAAGGATAGGGAATTCTCAGCCCATCTTATTGTATTACCTTTTCGAGACTATGAAGTCATTTTAGGGATAGACTGGTTGGCAAAACATCATGTCCAACTAGATTGCCGGACGAAGATCATAACGTTCCGGGTACCTGGTCAACCAATACTGGAGGTAATGGGGCGAAGAGATTTCACCGGGAGTTCCATCATTTCATCTACGAAAGCAGTGAAGTCCTTGAGAAAAGGGTGTAACGGATACTTAGCTTACCTCATCAATAAGCCATCGGATAAAGCTAAGTTGGAGGAGATGCCAGTGATCAAAGACTATGTGGATGTGTTTCCAGAAGAATTGCCCAGTTTACCCCCAAATTGGGAGATCGAGTTCGTTATAGAGCTACTGCCTGGCCCCAGCCGATATCTAAAGCTCCCTATCGTATGGCACCGGCCGAGCTACAAGAATTGAAGGACCAATTGCAAGGATTGTTGAAGAAGGGGTTTGTTCAACCAAGTTCTTCTTCGTGGGGTGCGCCAGTTCTATTTGTAAAGAAGAAAGACGGAACGTTGAGGCTATGCATCTATTACCGAGGACTGAACCAAGTGACTGTCAAGAATAAATACCCACTTCCCCTGATCGACGAGTTATTTGATCAACTAGAAGGAGCCAAAGTGTATTTGAAACTCGACTTGAGGCAAGGGTACTATCAGTTGCGGATCGAAAAGGAAGATGTGCCTAAAACAGCTTTTAGGACAAGATACGGGCATTATGAATATGTGATGATGCCATTTGGACTAACTAATACCCCTGCAGCTTTTATGGATTTGATGCACAGGGTGTTTCAACCCTACTTTGACTAATTTGTGGTGATCTTCATTGATGACATTTTAGTATACTCGAAATATGAGGCGGAGCATGAACAACATCTGCAGTTGGTACTACAGAAACTTCGAGAGAATCAATTGTATGCAAAGTTTAACAAGTGTGAATTTTGGTTGCAACAGATTGCATTTTTGGGGCATATCATATCCCAAGTGGGAATAGCAGTGGATCCAGCAAAGATAGAAGCAGTAATGTCTTGGAAGAAGCCGGAAAACGTTACGGAGGTTCGAAGTTTTCTTGGTCTAGCCGGCTATTATCGGAGATTCGTGAAGGATTTCTCTAAGATTGCAGGACCGCTTACAAAGCTCACTCAAAAGAAAACAAAGTTCGTGTGGGATGATAAGTGTGAGAACAGCTTCCAAGAGTTGAAGAAAAGATTGACTACCGCACCTATTCTTGCATTGCCTGAAAGGAGTCAAGGTTTTATAATCTATAGCGATGCTTCGAAGGAAGGATTGGGTTGTGTGCTGATGCAAAATGGTAGAGTGATTGCGTATGCTTCTAGGAAACCGAAGCCGTATGAATTGAACTACCCGACGCATGATTTGGAGTTAGAGCTATTGTGTGTGCACTCAAGAAATGGATGCATTATCTGTGGGGTAACAAGTTTGAGGTATTTACTGATCACAAGAGCTTGAAATACTTGTTCTCCCAAAAAGAGTTGAATATGAGGTAAAGGCGGTGGATGGAGCTTTTGGACGATTATAACTGCACAATCAATTATGTGCCCAGTAAAGCGAATGTAGTTGCAGATGCCTTAAGTAGGAAAGCAAGCATGGCAAAACTGGAAGTCAAGGTGCAGGAGTTGTTGGATGAAGCATTTTTGTGGAAACCACAATTGACTCGGAAATGGTTACTTTTTGCCACTACGCAAGTTCAATCGAGCTTGTTGTCTAATTTATAAGAGGCTCAACAGAAGGACCAACAATTTCAAAAGTTTAAAGAAAGCAACACAGATTTCAAGTTTCATGATGATGGTGTTTGGAGGTTTAGGAATCGGATTTGTGTTCCCAATGAACCAGAGCTGAAAAGGAAGATCCTTGAAGAAGCCCATAATTCAAGATACACTATTCACCCCGGCGGAACAAAAATATACCGGGATTTGAAGCAATACTATTGGTGGAATAACATGAAGAGAGAGATTGCTGAGTTTGTGGCACGATGTTTGACTTGCCAGAGAGTCAAAGCAGAACATCAACGACCCGCAGGTTTACTTCAGCCGTTGGAGATTCCTCAATAGAAATAGGAACATATAACCATGGACTTTGTTATAGACCTGCCCAGGTCACAAAAGGGTCATGACGCCGTTTGGGTCATATGGGATAAATTGACAAAGTCGGCGCACTTTTTACCGATGAACAAGGAGGATAGTCCTGAGAAATTGGGAGATATGTATGTAGCGGAGATTGTAAGATTGCACGGGATGCCTGTGAGTATTGTGTCAGATAGGGATCCTCGTTTTACTTCCCGATTTTGGAAGAGATTGCAAGAAGCTTTGGGAACGAAGTTGAGTTTCAGCACGGCTTATCACCCTCAGACTGACGGACAATCGGAGAGAACTATTCAGATTCTGGAGGATATGCTGAGGGCGTGTGTTTTAGATTTCGAAAAAGGTTGGGAGAAATATCTATCTCTAACGGAGTTCGCTTATAATAATAGTTATCAGGCCACTATCGCGATGGCCCCATTTGAGGCATTGTATGGACGTAAGTGTCGATCCCCAATTTATTGAGATGAAGTAGGTGAGATGAAGAATTTTGACCCGACCCTTCTACCTGAACTTATGAAGACTGTTGATAATGTCCACCTCATCCGGAAACAGATGCTTACCGCCCAAAGCAGGCAGAAAAGTTATGCAGACCGACGGAGACGGAGTCTACAGTTTGAGGTCGGCGACAAGGTGTTCTTGAAGATATCACCTCGAAGGGGACTGATTAAACATAGCAAGGGTAGAAAGTTGAGCCCGAGGTTTGTAGGACCATTTAAGGTAATTGAGAAGGTTGGCAAGTTGGCCTATCGCCTGGCACTACCCCAAAACCTCTCCAATATTCACGATGTCTTTCATGTCTCAATGCTGTGGAAGTATCATCCTGATCCGTCGCATATCTTGGAGCCAGAGCCGTTGCAGCTTCGGGAGAACTTGTCTTACGAGGAGAAGCCCATTCGGATCCTAGACCAGCAAGATCGGGAGTTGCGCAACAAAACTATACCGATGGTGAAAGTGTTGTGGGATCATCATGGAGTTGAAGAAGCAACGTGGGAAAGGCGAGACCAGATGGAGCAGCAATATCCAATTTTATTTCAAAGGTAATATTGAATTTCGGGATGAAATTCTTTTAAGGAGGGGAGGATGTGAGGCCCGACCTCGATTTGCGTGCGATACCTCGTTTTATGTGCCCTAATCTAGATTTGTGTGCCTTGACCTAGGTTTAAGAATTGTGTTCGTTTTGTGTGCCATGCATTGAATTACGTGCATTCATTTAAGATTGCGTGCATTTACTAGAAAAATGTGCATTCGTCTCGTAGTTCATATCATACCTCGTAGTGTGTGCCCTAGACCTAGGAAAGCGTGCCCTCACGCTAATCAAGAAACCATCTTGCACAAAGCACTAGGTCATTAATTAATCCTACAAAATCTACTAACTATTATTAAATTACTAATTCAACCCACTAGAAGACAAAATCTCACAAAAAGTTAGACATTCCTTATTCTTTTTGCACTTTCAACACACAATTAAATAATGCTCAAAAGATGACACAAAGCTAGATTTTTGTACTTGAGTTATATGTGTGTTCATAAGCTTTTACAACCATGCATGGCAAGATTTTGGCTTGAAGTTGATGATAGATGAAATCGGGTTTGTTGACAGCTCTTTGACTTGTTGTTGAGAGGTGAGTTTGGCTAGGAAAATGATGTTTAAAATACATGAAAATTGGTAGGTGACTAGGTTTTCCAGTTTTGAACATTTTTCATAGAAATAGGACAAAGCTAATTTTGACTCTAATATCCTCAACATGGCAAATCATTAAAATGTGTCCAAATCTGGAAGTCTGGAAAAATGAAGTAGGTTTTGGCAGATGCACTGACCTTGTGGAACGAACCAGTTTTGACTTAGTAAATGATGTCCAAAATGCATGAAATTTGGTGTGCTGATATATTTTTCAGTTCTGGACATTTTTTTCAGAAATGGACTAAGGCTAAATCTGACCCTAAGGACCTCAAAAACGACAATTATTGAAATGTGTGCAAATCTGGACAGTTTTGTGCAATCCCACTGTTTTGGCTATAACTATTGATCTCGAACTCCAAATGATGCAAGGTTTGTTTCTGATTTTAGTTCACTTCTTAAGATTTAATTTGACATCTTATTTACTGGAATTGGAGATTGTTTACTTGACTCAATGATTGTGAGAAAACAGCCTATTGCAGTGAGGGTTTCACTTAGTTATATGCTTAGAAATTTGTTGTAACTTCTCTTGTGGTATTAATTGCTTTGGATTGTGGCATTGGGATGTTGTGTGGACTGTTTTGAGTACTTGGGGATGTTTGGATTAATTGATGCTTGGCTTGAGATTGATTTTGAGTTGACTTGGGGCTTAATTGTACGGATAATCACGAAATGGAAACCCTAGTGACTAGGCGAACTTGCTAAGTGTTGATCCTTTGAATATTGAGTGTAATTATATGTTTAGTAGGCTGCCCGTAGTTGCCTTATAGCCCTAAATGTGATTTTGATTCGTTGCATGTTGACAAATAGGCCTTTCTTGCATCCGAACCACGTAGATTGTTGTCGCATGTTGAATAACCTTATTATTTGATTACGTGGACGTTGAAATGAGTTATATGACTTGATTTGCGTGCGTTACATGGCTGCCCGTTTAATGTTCATATAACTCCATATGCTTTTCAAGTGAAATTACTTGTCTATTCGTGCCTCACTTGTTTACTTGTCAATGTGCAATCTTATGACTGTCCAGAGGCAGCCTACTTTGTTGTCCTCCTAATGTGATATATTAAATGTCATAAATGTGCATTGCATACAAGGTTGCAACCTTTCATTCTGGCATGG
>CM075775.1:55134651-55139651 GCA_037974665.1 Ehretia macrophylla
GGGCGCCCATGCCGCACGATGGTGTGCGCAAGGGACGACCATGCCGCACGATGGTGTGTGCATGGTGCGCCCATGGGGCGCCCATGGGGCACCATTTCGGCATGATGGTGCGAACATCAGGCGCGCATGCCGCACGATGGTGCACGCACATGGCCCACATGCCGCACGAAGGTGTACGCATGTGGCGCCCTTGCCGTACAATGGTGCGCGTAAGTGGCGCGCACTGGGCGCTCAAGGGGCGTTGTTAGGGCACGGCTAGGGCACTATGGGGCAATACTTGGGGGACGTTGGGGGATGTTGGGGGATGTTGGGGGGTGGCTTTGGCACTAATAGGGGACGTTGGGAACGACGGGCAATGTTAAGCATTCGGGGGTATTGACACGAATGTGGACATTGATATTTTTTTACAAGTGGTTTCGGAATCTATGAATTAGTCTTAACCTTTGCCTTGTCCGACAAACAGTTCGTCACATTTGTGAGGCGAAATAGATTAATCGGTTTCCCAATCCATCCAAAAAAAATTTAACGCCAAATATCTTGTAAACAAATTAATTTATGAATTAATATAAATTTTCCTGAATTTTTTAGTATTTTTTCTGATTTTTTCCTATTTTTCATAATTTTTAAATATTAAAAATTAATTTTACAAAAAAAAAATATTTTTGAATATCATTTAACAAATTAATATATGAATTAATATAATTTTTTCTAAATTTTTTACTATTTTTTTTTATTTTTCCCTATTTTTCGTAATTATTAAATATTAAAAAATACTTTTTTGAAATTTTTTTTTTTGAAGCATTTGGATATCATATGCTATCAATAAGGAGCAAGTAGGGTACGAAGATCATGCCATATGGGGCCTTTTATAGTGTAAAACACCTATTATGAATATCTGGCAAAATATACGCTACTGTAGTCACTTGGATTTTTGCATCTAAATGTACTATAGGGGGGTAGTGTCAAGCCTCCTGGTCGAGGTCCATGCAGGGGGACTTTGTGGGCACATCGTGGCACATTGTGGGCTGTATCGTGGGCGGGAATACCTACCAAGTAAATCACGCCGAGGTATTGCATTGCATACCTGTGCGTTGGGGCCGTGCCATCCCCGCCCCGCGTCCCCGACATGTCCCTCGGCACGGCACCAGGATGGCTAATGAGGAACGTGGTGGCTTCCCTAGCCCCTCATTATCCATCTTGTTGATGTATCATATTTTTGGACTTATTTCTTTACATTTTTAGAATTAATTATTCACATTTATTTAATAATCTGATCACTTTAATTGTGTTTTTGTACATGTAGGGATTTACTCATGAAAGAACAATTAGAGCTGAGTTTGGAAGAAAATTGAATAGTACAGATGAGCAAGTTTTATTGAAGAAGAATTCTTGAAGAATTGAAAGAGGAAAAATAAAGAGTCAAAGCACGGTGAAAAGGAATTGCAAAGGGAAAGAAAACAAAACAAAAGAAATAATAAAAAAAGGGATTTGACCAAGGCTTTACAAGCCTTGGCCAAATTAACCAAGTCCAATTGGACTTGGTTTAGAAAATAATTAAAAAAAAAAAGTCACATGACCAAAGTTTGGCCATGTGACAACAAGAAAAGGACAACTAGTCCATAATTGAGGAATTGGCCAATTCTTGAAGCCACGTAGATCAAGCCCACAAGTTGAGGCAGTGGTGTTTTAGTTATAAAAAGAGGCGAAGCAGCAACAATTGAAGGGAGAGCTTGGCGGCAGAAAGCATTAAAAAAATGGGAGAAGGACATGACAGAGAGCAAACAACGAAAAAATATATTGTTTCAGTCCTTTCTCTTGGTTTCTTAGTTATTGTGGCTTCAAATTGAGGATTTAATTTTCAACGTACGATCAGGATTGGAATCAAGCTATAAATCATATTTTCTACGGATTCAGACTTATTTTATGGGGGAAGTTTCTCTTATTTTTCTTTCATAATTTCAGTTTAATTCGTTTGAATATGACTGAATAATTCATAGTTTAGGGTATAATTTTTATGTAATAGTCTTGATTCTATGGTCTTGGACTTGGATTTACTATTTTGATGCTTTATATATTTTTATGATTTATGTTCTTCAATATTTATTGTCTATTATTTCGTTATGCTTGTAGCTAATGCGTCATAGATATTCTTATGCCAAATCATATAGAATATATATATGGGTTTTATTACAAGAACTATAGGTTGTACCATAGTTTTTCAGCTCTTAATTAATTAATGTGTTTGTCTAGGATTTTTGGATAAATCTACACTCCGGCTAGATAAAGGACTTGGAGATAGTGTTGCACCTCTAAACTAGGCCTAACTTGTTCATTAATTAACTTTAGGTGATTATTTAATTAATTAGACTTGTAGTCTAATTTTGCATCAAAATAGGAAATCCTAAGTTCGAGCTTAGAATTTAAGCTTTGCATAGGAATCTGATCCCTAAACCTTTCCCAATTGTGATCAAAACTCAATTTTAGCTCTCACACAATTTAGCTTTCAATTTAATTTTAGCTTTATTTTATTTTATTTTATTTTTAGTTAGCTTTCATTCAAAACACTAAATTCACAATTCAATTTAATTTAATCACTTAGGCACTTTACCTACATTTTTCCATAAAACTTTCAAATTGCCTCCTTGTGGATTCGACCTCGCACTAGCACACTACACTACAATCACTCGTGCACTTGCAAGTTAAAAGTTGGCTTAGAATTGATCTTACTTTTTATACCCTAAGCTAAGCTCCCATCAGTGCCACAACACTGTCAACGTCATTGGAATGGCTAATGAGGGGGCGAGTAGTTACCCAAGCATAAAATTAGCCATCCCCCTGCCGCTGGCTAGGTACACATTGGGGGACATGCCCATCCCCCGACGTGTCGTTGGGCCTACACGATGCGCGAATCGCCTAGCACATGAAGCCATGGTCGTTGCCGAGTGGATGCGCGTGGCCATGGTCTGTTGTCGTGGCGATCCATGCACCGCGTCGGCTTGGGTGGCTCTTAAGGGACTGTGGGGTCAAGTGTGATGCGCGAATTGCCTAGCACATGTGGCATTAACTTTCGTTAAGCAACGACGCGAGCGTTGCGATGAGATGATTGCTGATGCTTCAATGTCGTGACGATCCAAGTACCATGCGACCTTGAAGCCGTCCCCTAGTGGGTTCTGTTGTGCCTGTGAGATGCGCGAATCGCCTAGCACACGATGCCATGGTCCTCGCTGAGTCATAATACGACGGACGCGGTCTAGTATCGTGGCGATCCAAGCACCGCGTAGGCAGAAAGGTAGTTTGCTTGTCCCGTTCCGTGCATACGAATGCATATAGGGGGACGGTAGGGGGCATGCGTGCTGCGCGAATCGCCTAGCACATGTGGCATTGGCTTTCGTTAAGTAACGACACGAGCGTTACGATGAGATGATTGCTGATGCTTCAATGTCGTGTCGATCCAAGCACCATGCGGCCTCGAAACCGTCCCCTGGTTGGTTCTGACGGGCTTGTGCGATGCGCGAATCGCCTAGCACACGATGCCATGGTCCTCGTTGAGTCGAAATGCGACAGACGTGGTCTAGTGTCGTGGCAATCCAGGCACCGCGTGGGTAGGAATGTAGTTTGCTTGTCCCGTTCCGTGCATATAGCTGCATATAGGGGGACGGTGGAGGGCAGGCGTGATGTGCGAATCACTTAGCACATGTGGCATTGGCTTTCGTTAAGCAATGATGCGAGCGTTGGGATAAGATGCTTGTTGATGCTTCAATTTCGTGGCGATCCAAGCACTGTGCTGCCTGGAAGCCATCCCCCGGTATGTTCTTATGGGCTTGGACGTTGTGCGAATCTCCTAGCACACGATGCGATGGTCTTCACTAAGTCGTAATGCGATGGATGTGGTCTAGTGTCGTGGCGATCCAAGCACTGCGTGGGCAGAAAGTTTGCTTGTCTCGTTTTGTGCATGTGGGTGCATATAGGGGGACAGTGGGGGACTGCACGGAACGGGATGCGCGAATCGCCTAACACACGGCATTTGCTTTTGTTAAGTGACGTCACGAGCATTGTGATGAGACGATGGCTGGAGCTTCATTGTTGTGGCGATCCAAGCACTGTGTTGCCTCGAAGTCGTCCCATGGTGTGTTCCAATTGGCTTGTGTGATGTGCGAATCGCCTAGCACGTGACACCATGGTCCTCGCTGAGTCGTAATGCGACGGACGTGGTCTAGTATCATGGCGATCCAAGTACCGCGTGGGCTGGAAGTCCACTTTCGGTTGGTACCTCAGTTGCGTGCAATCAGTGCATGGTCGGGTACCACGAAGTAGGCCCTTAAGCTTGCGACATGCGGCCTAGTCTTGCACGTCGAGCTATTCCCGTCCCGTGTTCCTCAAAAATTCTTCGTGCCTAGCGGTGCATGCTCGGGCCATCTTGCTGGTTCTGTTTTCCTGAAAGGCTTCGTTTGCCTAGACGGTGGGGCGGTTACCAGCTTGGTGGTCTGGGCATAGCAAACGTGATAGCAGATGAGTGGTGGTCGGCTTGTGTGGATCGGTTGGATCCCTGCATGAGCAGCGACGTTCGCCCTTGCTTGTCTCTTCATTCGCTGGCCGAGTACTTATGTTGCCTCGGTCGGTAGGTCGGTTTCCTGTGTTGCGTACCTACAAAGAAGGCAGTCTAAAGTCACATCGTCCATCTTTTTCCTTGCGTCTGCCTCTATGGACGACGTGGGGCGAACCTCTAAACATGTCCTGTGTTCCACGATGCTCACTCCAACAAGTGTGGCACACGTGACCCGTAGGGCATCGCTCGATCTCTCGGATGCGGCACACCATGACGGTATGGGGTCCTTGGCCTCTCTTTGCCTGAAATCAGCATTCGTCGTTAATTGTGTACGACGGTCATGCGCTCGTCTCAAGCCGTCGACCCTTAGGGCACGATGTGCCTCGTGCGACGCCGGTGTCAGTAAGGAATGCTACGTGGTTGATCCTGCCAGTAGTCATATGCTTGTCTCAAA
>CM075775.1:55144651-55147151 GCA_037974665.1 Ehretia macrophylla
ATAAGCTTTTACAACCATGCATGGCAAGATTTTGCCTTGAAGGTGATAATAGATGAAATCGGGTTTGGTGACAGCTTTCTATCTTGTGGTTACGAGGTGAGTTTGGCTAGGAAAATGATGTTGAAAATGCATGAAAGTTGGTAGGTAACCATTTTTGCAAGTTTTGAACATTTTTTCACAGAAATAGGGCAAAGCTAATTTTGACTCTATGGTCCTCCAAATGGCAAATCATTAAAATGTGTCCAAATCTGGAAGTCTGGAAAAAATGAAACAGGTTTTGGCATATGCACTGATCTTGTAGAACGAACCAGTTTTGGCTTAGTAAATGATGCCCAAAATGCATGAAATTTTGTGTGCTGCTAGATTTTTCAGTTCTGGAAATTTTTGTCAGAAATGGACTAAGACTACATCTGTCCCTAAGGATCTAAAAAACGACAAGTATTGAAATATGTGCAAATCTGGACAGTTTTGTGTAATCCCACTGTTTTGGCTATAACTATTGGACCAGAACTCTAAATGATGCAAGGTTTGTTTCTGATTTTAGTTCATTTCTTATGCTTTAATTTGACATCTTATTCAATAGAATTGGAGATTGTTTACTTGTCTTAATGATTGTGATAATACAGCCTATTGCAGTGAGGGTTTCACTTAGTTATATGCTTAGAAAATTTGTTGTAACTTCTCTTGTGGTATTAAATGCTTGGGATGGTGGCATTGGGATGTTGTGTGGACTGTTTTGAATATTTGGGGATGTTTGAATTAATTGATGCTTGGCTTGAGATTGATTTTGAGTTGACTTGGGGCTTAATCGCACGGGTAAGCACGAAATGGAAATCCTAGTGACTAGGTAAACTTGCTAAGTGTTGATCCTTTGGATATTGTGTGTAATTATATGTTGGGTAAGGTGCCCATAGTTGCCCTTATAGC
Organism: Ehretia macrophylla; assembly: GCA_037974665.1. NCBI lineage: Eukaryota > Viridiplantae > Streptophyta > Magnoliopsida > Boraginales > Ehretiaceae > Ehretia > Ehretia macrophylla. The sequence goes on from CM075775.1 coordinate 55,145,579, forward strand.
CCTAAATGTGATTTTGATCATTGCATGTTGACAAATAGGTCTTTCTTGCATCCAAACCCACGTAAATGTTGTTGCATATTGAATAGTCTTATTATTTGATTTCGTGGACTTTGAATTGAGTTATATGACTTAATTTACGTGCGTACATGGCTGCTCATTTAATGTTCATATAACTCCATGTGCCTTTCAAGTGAAATTACTTATCTTATCGTGCCTCGCTTGTTTACTTGTCAATGTGCAATGTTATGACTGTCCAGAGGCAACCTACTTTGTTTTCCTCCTAATGTGATATATTAAATGTCATAAATGTGCATTGCATACAAGGTTGCAACCTTTCATTCTGGCGTGGTAGCGTTCACGCACACCGGGCGGCATCGGGCTTGCCGGTGCAACCGTGACTACCATTGTCCAATTCCCTCTCTCGCTTGGGGGCTAGACTTCCTCGGAGAGTTGGGTCGTAGGATTTCGGGGTACATCCGGAGTACACCCACTTGGCGTGATAAGGGGATGATTTGAAGTCGGCCGCAACAACTGAGAGCAAAAGCTCACTGTATCCTTTTACTATATGTATAAGTACTCTCGCTTGGTTCCTAGAGGACCTCGGGGAGGAAAGACTGGTAATTGTGTTCCTTTACTTTATTATTGTTATGTACTTAATTGTGTACATTCATGCTTACAAAAGGATTTTCATAAGTTGAACCAAAAAATGAGTTTCAAAACCTATTTCTCGTTCCCCCTCGCTGAGTTCATAAGGACTCACCCTCTTTTATCATCTCAAGTGAAGAAGATCAAGAACAGGTACCTGAGGACGATGTGCCTAACGATGATTCCTTGGAGTGATTACCTGTCCTATGTGCTTTGCGTGATTGTGGCTATTTGTAAACTATGCTACTTGAAGACTATTTCTTTTTATGTTGCTCAATGTTTGTAATGTAAAAGACCCCCGTTGTAATTTGGGGTCTAATTTTGGTTTGTACTAATATTTACTAGACAGACACTAGACACTACTATAGTCATTTTGCTATTATTGCTGCTAGTATCTATGATAGGATTATGAAGTATTAGGTAAGGGCTAAGTAAAATGAACCAACCAAATCTAAGCAGGTACTTACTATCAAGCTAAGATCAACAGATACTTTTGTAACGAGGATTAATAAACAGACGAGACATAGTATCATGCTAGGTTATTAATCAAACGAGATATCGAGATAACCAGTAGGCATTTCAATTGATGGTAAATAGTAATCTTAGTTAGAAATGAGATTGAGAATTGGAAAATTTGAGGCGTTTAGAGAATTAGGTCAAACCAAAGAGCCCAATTACAACCGTTATGCTACCGGTTTTTAAAAATATTTTGGAGTTTAGGCTAAAACATTAAGTGTTAGATCTTCATAAACGGTTAAGTATGTGATATGACTTGAATGTTTAGATCACACCCTAGTCTTACCTTATAGGCCGGGTTGGGGCGTGACACGTGCACCGATAGGGAATCGGGTTAAAATTCCTGAACTGGGATGTGGCGGTTGACGGCAACGTTATGGAGTTTGTAGACGTCGTCGGGGGCCTTGGGAAG
>CM075775.1:55149651-55157151 GCA_037974665.1 Ehretia macrophylla
GTGGGGTCGCGCATGGGGCATGATGGGGCAAGCAGTTGGGCCACGTGGGGCCCGTGCATGGGGCGTCGTTCACGCACGAAGGTGCGCGCATGGGGCGCCCGTACCGCACGATGGTGCGCGCATGTGGACTGCATACCGCACGAAGGTGCTCGCATGTGGCGCCTATGCTACACGATGGTGCGTGTATGGGGTGCCCATGCGGCATGATGGTGCCCGCATGGGGCGCCCATGCCATACGATCGTGCGTGCGTGCCGCATGGAGGTGCGCGCATGGGGCGCCCATGCAGCTCGATGGTACGCACATCGGGCGCGCATGCGGCACGATGATGCGCTCATGTGTCCCACATGCCGCACGAAGGTGAGCGCATAGGGTGCCCATCCCATACGATGGTGTGCGCATATAGCCCACATACCGCATGATGGTGCGCGCATGGGGTACCCATGCCGCAGGATGGTGTGCGCAGGCCGCATGAAGGTGTGCGCATAGGGCACCCATGCCTCACGATTGTGTGGGCATCGGGCGTGCATGCCGCCCGATAGTGCGCGCATGTGTCCCACATGCCGCACGTTGGTTCGGGCATGTGGCCCGTATGCCGCACGAAGGTACGTGCATGAGGCGCCCATACCGCACGATGGTGCGCGCATGCCACACGAAGGTGCGCGCATAGGTCGCCCATGCTGCATGAAGGTGTACGCATGTGGCGCCCTTGCCGCACGATAGTGCGCAAGTGGCGTGCGCGGGGCGCTCAAGGGGCGCTATTGGGGCACAGTTGGGGCACTGTTGGGGCACGGCTGGGGCACTATTGGGGTATGCTTGGGGGAAGTTGGGGCATGTTAGGTGACAGCTTTGCCACTACTAGGGGACGTTGGGCACGACGGGCAATGTTAAGCATTCGGGGGTATTGGGCATGCGGAATGTATTATGACACGAATGTGGACATTGATATCCTTTTACAAGTGGTTTCCGAATCTATGAATTAGTCTTAACCTTTGCCTTGTTGGACAAACAGTTCGTCACATTTGTGAGGCAAAATAGATTAATCGATTTCCCAATCCTTCAAAAAAAAAATTTAATGCCAAATATCATGTAAACAAATTAATTTATGAATTAATATAAATTTTCCTGAATTTTCTAGTATTTTTTCTGATTTTTCCCTATTTTTCGTAATTTTTAAATATTAAAAATTAATTTTTTGAAAAAAATATTTTTGAATATCATTTAACAAATTAATGTATGAATTAATATAATTTTTTCTGAATTTTCTACTATTTTTTTCTGATTTTTCCCTATTTTTCGCAATTATTAAATATTAAAAAATATTTTTTCAAAAAAAATATTTTTGAAGCATTTGGATATCATATGCTATCAATAAGGAGCAAGTTGGGTACGAAGATCATGCCATATGGGGCCTTTTATAGTGTAAAACACCCATTATGAATCTCTGGCAAAATGTACGCTACTGCTGTCACTTGGGTTTTTGCATCTAAATGTACTATAGGGGGTATATGATGTCAAGCCCCCTGGTTGAGGTCCATGTGGGGGACGTTGTGGGCACTTCATGGCACATTGTGGGCTATATTGTGGGCGGGAATGCCTAACGAGTGAATCACGCAGAGGTATTACATTGCATACCCGTGCGTTGGGGCCGTGCCACCCCGCCCCGCGTCCCCCAGCATGTCCCTCGGCGCGGCACCAGGATGGCTAACGAGGAACGTGGTGGCTTCCCTAGCCCCTCATTATCCATCTTTGTGCCGCAACACCGTCGACGTCATTGGGATGGCTAATGAAGGGGCGAGTGGTTGCCCAAGCACAAAACTAGCAATCCCACTGCCGCCAGCTAGGTACACGTTGGCGGATATTCCCGTCCCCCGACGTGTCGTTGGGCCTGCGCGATACGCGAATCGCCTAGCACACGAAGCCATGGCCATTGCTGAGTGGATGCGCGCGGCCATGGTCTTGTGTCGTGGCGATCCAAGCACCCCGTGGGCTTAGGTGGCTCTTGGGGATGGTGGGGGCAAGCATGATGCGCGAATCGCCTAGCACACGAAGCATTAGCTTTCATTAAGCATTGACACGAGCGTTACGATGAGACGATTGCTGATGCTTCAATGTCGTCGCAATCCAAGCACCATGCGGCCTTGAAGTTGTCCCCCTGTGGTTTCTAATGTGCCTGTGCGATACGCGAATCACCTAGCACAGGATGCCATGGTCCTCGCTGAGTCGTAATGCCACGGACGTGGTCTAGTGTCGTGGCGATCCAAGCACTGCGTAGGCAGGAAGGTAGTTTGCTTGTCTCGTTCCATGCATACGGATACATACAAGGCGACGGTGGGGTGCATGCGTGCTGCGTGAATCGCCTAGCATATGTGTCATTGGCTTTCATTAAGCAACGACATGAGCATTGCCATGAGATGATTGCTGATGCCTCAATGTCGTGGCAATCCAAGCACCATGCGGCCTTGAAGTCATCCCTCTGTTGGTTGCGACGGGCATGTGTGATGCGCGAATCGCCTACCACACGATGCCATGGTCCTTGCTGAGTCATAATGCGACGGACGTGGTCTAGTGTCGTGGCGATCCAAGTACCGGGTGGGCAAGAAGGTAGTTTGCTTGTCCCGTTTCGTGCATATAGGTGCAAATAGGGGAACGGTGGGGGGTATGCGTGATGCACGAATCACCTAGCCCATGTGGCATTGGCTTTCATTAAACAACGACGCGAGCGTTGCGATAAGACGATTGCTGATTCTTCAACGTCGTGGTGATCCCAGCACCATGCGGCCTTGAAGCTGTCTCCCGGTGGGTTCTAACGTGCCTTTGCGTTGCGTGAATCGCCAAGCACAGACGCCATGGTCCTCGCTGAGTTGTAATGCGATGGACATGGTCTAGTGTCGTGGCGATCCAAGCACCGCGTGGGCAGGAAAGTAGTTTGCTTGTCTCGTTCCGTTCATACGGGTGCATATAGGGGGACGGTGGGGGGCATGCGTGATGTGCAAATCGCCTAGCACACGTGGCATTGGCTTTCGTTAAGCAACAACGCCAGTGTTGTGATGAGACGATTGCTGATGCTTCAATGTCGTGGCGATCCAAGCACCATGCTTCCTCGAAACCGTCCCCCAGTGAGTTCCTATGGGCCTACGCGATGCGCGAATCACCTAGCACACGATGCCATGGTCCTCACTGAGTCGTAATGCAATGGATGTGGTCTAGTGTCGTGTGCTAGGTGATTCGTGCATCGCGTAGGCCAATGGGAACACACCGTGGGACGGCTTCGAGGTAGCACAGTGCTTGGATCGCCATAACATTGAAGCTCTAGCCATCGTCTCATCACAACGCTCGCGATGTCACTTAATGAAAGCCAAGGCCGTGCGCTAGGCGATTCGCGCATCTTGTTCCGTGCAGTCCCCCACCGTCCCCCTAAATGCACCCACATGCACGGAACGGATGTGGTCTAGTATCGTGGCGATCCAAGCACTGCATAGGTAGGATGTTTTCTTGTCCCGTTCCGTGCATGTGGGTGCATTTAGGGGGACGGTGGGGGACTGCACGGAACATGATACGCGAATCCCCTACCACACGGCCTTGGCTTTCATTAAGTGACGACACGAGCGTTGTGATGAGACGATGGCTAGAGCTTCAATGTTGTGGCGATCCAAGCACCGTGCTACCTCGAAGCTGTCCGACGATGTGTTCCTATTGGCCTGCGCGATGCTCGAATCACCTAGCACACGACACCGTGGTCCTCACTGTGTCTTAAGGCGACAGACGTGGTCTAGTGACGTGGCGATCCAAGCATGGCGTGGGCAGGAAGTCCGCTTTCGGTTGGTATCTCAGTTGCGTGCAATCGGTGCATGGTCGGGCACCACTAAGTAGGCCTTTAAGCTTGTGACGTGCGGCCTAGTGATGCACATCGTGCCGTTCCCGTCCTGTGTCGCTAAAAAATTCTTCGTGCCTAGTGGTGCGTGCTCAGGCCATCTCGCCGGTTCTGTTTGCCTGAAGGGCTTCATTTGTCTAGACAGTGGGGCGGTTACCGGCTTGGTGGTCCAGGCATAGCGAGCTTGATAACGCATGAGTGGTGGTCGCCTTGTGTGGGTCAGTTGGATCCCTGCTTGAGCAGCGAAGTTCGCCCCTTCTTGCCTCTTCATTCGCGGGCTGAGTGCTTACGTTGCCTCGGTCGGTAGGTCGGTTTCCTGTGTTGCGTACCTACAAAGAAGGCAGTCTAAAGTCACATCATCCATCTTTTGCCTTGCGTCTGCCTCTGTGGCCGACGTGGGGCGAACCCCTAAGCACATCTTGTGGTCCACGCAGCTCACTCCTACAAGTGCGGCACACGTGCCACGTGGGGCATCGCTTAATCTCCCAAATGTGGCATACCATGATGGTATAGGGTCCTTGGCCTCTCTTTGCCCAAAATTAGCGTTTGTCGCTAATCGCGTACGACGGTCGTGCCCTCGTCTCGAGTCGTCGATGCTTAGGGGATGACGTGCCTCGTGCGACGCTGGCATCGGTGAGGAATACTACCAGGTTGATCCTGCCAGTAGTCATATACTTGCCTCAAAGATTAAGCCATGTATGTGTAAGTATGAACTAATTCAAACTGCGAATGGCTCATTAAATCAGTTATAGTTTGTTTGATGGTATCTACTACTCGGATAACTATAGTAATTCTAGAGCTAATACGTGCAACAAACCCCGACTTCTGGAAGGGACGCATTTATTAGATAAAAGGTCGATGCGGGCTCTGCCCATTGTTGTGATGATTCAGGATAACTCGACGGATCGCATGGCCCTTGTGCCGGCTATGCATCATTCAAATTTCTGCCCTATCAACTTTCGATGGTAGGATAGTGGCCTACCATGGTGGTGACGGGTGACGAAGAATTAGGGTTCGATTCCGAAGAGGGAGCCTGAGAAACGGCTACCATATCCAAGGAAGGCAGCAGGCGTGCAAATTACCTAATCTTGACACGGGGAGGTAGTGACAATAAATAACAATACCTGGCTCAAAGAGTCTGGTAATTGGAATGAGTACAATCTAAATCACTTAACGAGGATCTAATGGAGGGCAAGTCTGGTGCTAGCAGCCGCTGTAATTCCAGCTCCAATAGCGTATATTTAAGTTGTTGCAGTTAAAAATCTCGTATTTGGACTTTGGGATGGGTCGTCCGGTCCACCTCAGGTGTGCACCAGTTGTCGTCCCTTCTACCGGCGATGCGCTCCTGGCCTTAATTGGCCGGGTCGCGCCACCAGCGCTGTTACTTTGAAGAAATTAGAGTGCTCAAAGCAAGCCTATGCTCTGTATACATTAGTATGGGATAACGTTATAGGATTTCAATCCTATTGAGTTGGCCTTCGGGATCGAAGTAACGATTAATAGGGACAATCGGGGGCATTCGTATTTCATTGTCAGAGGTGAAATTCTTGGATTTATGAAAGATGAACAGCTACGAAAGCATTTGCCAATTATGTTTTCACTAATCAAGAACGAAAGTTGGGGGCTCGAAGATGATCAGATACCGTCCTAGTCTCAACCATAAATGATGCCAACCAGGGATTGGCGGATGTTACTTTTAGGACTCCGTCGGCACCTTATGAGAAATCAAAGTTTTTGGGCTCCGGGGGGAGTATAGTCGCAAAGCTGAAACTTAAAGGAATTGACGGAAGGGCACCACTAGGAGTGGAGCCTGCGGCTTAATTTGACTCAACACGGGATAATTTACCAGGTCCAGACATAGTAAAGATTGACAGATTGAGAGCTCTTTCTTGATTCTATAGGTGGTAGTGCATGGACGTTCTTAGTTGGTGGAGCGATTTGTATGGTTAATTCTGTTAACGAATGAGAGTTTAGCCTGCTAACTAGCTATGCGAAGGTATCCCTCCGCAGCTAGCTTCTTAGTGGGACTACGGCCTTTTGGACCGCGAAAGTTTGAGGCAATAACAGGTCTGTGATGCCCTTTGATGTTCTGGGCCGCACGCATGCTACACTAATGTATTCAACGAGTCTATAGCCTTGGCCAAAAGGCCCTGCTAATCTTTGAAATTTCATTGTGATGGGGATAGATCATTGCAATTGTTGGTCTTGAACGAGGAATTCCTAGTAAGCACAAGTCATCAGCTCGTGTTGACTACGTCCCTGCGCTTTGTACACACCTCCCGTCGCTCCTACCGATTGAATGATTCGGTAAAGTGTTTGAATCGCGGTGACATGGGCGGTTCGCTGCCCGCGACATCGCAGAAGTCCACTGAACCTTATCATTTAGAGGAAAAAGAAGTCGTAACAAAGTTTCCGTAGGTGAACCTACGAAAGGATCATTATCGAACCCTACGAAGGCAGAACGACCTGCGAACCCGTTTAAACAATGCGGGGCCGACGCGGGAGAGGTAGCTCGTCCCCAGCCCAAGCATCGGTCCTGAGTCGGGGCGAACGCCCCCACAAATAACAAACCCCGACGCAAAATGGGCCAAGGCAAATGAAATATGGAGGACTGCCTTTCCTTGCCCCGTCCGTGGTGTGCCGGGTTAGGCCTCGATCACTTACGAAACGAAAATGACCCTCGGCAACAGATATCTTAGCTCTCACATCGATGAAGAACTTAGCGAAATGCGATACTTAGTATAAATTACAGAATCCCGTGAACCATCGAGTCTTTGAATGCAAGTTGTGCTCGAAGCCGTCAGGCCAAAGGCACGTCTGCCTGGGCGTCACGCATTGCGTTGTCCTCCCACCTCATGTCCCAACAATGGGATGCTGGGTTCGTGCATGGGGACGAATTGTGGCCTCCCGTGTCTCAAGGCGCGGTTGGCCGAAATGCGAGTCCGGCTTGACGGACGTCACGACAAGTGGTGGTTGGTCCATTCAACTCTCGAGTTGTCGTGCATCGTCCCGTCGCGTGTACAGGACTGAAGAGAGACCCTCCGGCGCCATGCGCTACGACTGCGACCCCAGGTCAGGCGGGATTACCCGTTGAGTTTAAGCATATCAATAAGCGGAGTAAAAGAAATTGACAAGGCTTCCCTTGGTAACGACGAGCGAACCGGGAACAACCTAGCTTGAGAATCGGGCTGCTTTGCCGTTCATATAGTAGTTTGGAAAAGCGTCCTCAGTGGCAGACCGGGCCCAAGTCCCCTCGAAAAGGGCGCCAGAGAGGGTGAGAGCCCCATCGTGCCTAGACCCTATCGCACCACGAGGCACTATCGGCGAGTTGGGTTGTTTGGGAATACAGCCCTAAGCGGGCGATAAATTCCGTCCAAGGCTAAATACGAGCGAAAGACTGATAGCGAACAAGTGCCACGAGGGAAAGATGAAAAGGACTTTGAAAAGAGAGTCAAAGAGTACTTGAAATTGTTTGTAGGGAAGCGGATAGGGGTCGGCGATGAGCCCCGGTCATATGCGGAATAGCGATAGCCGGTCCGCCAATCAGCTCGGGGTACGGACCTGCTCAGATTGGGGCGGCAGACAAAGCCCGAACAGTAGATATGCCCGTAGAATACCGTCGCCTCGA